>JAVQKG010079607.1:0-12972 GCA_036025885.1 Hypseleotris bucephala
GAGGCATGCATGTGTTTTTGAGATCTCCCCTCGTGCCCAAATGCGCAGCTCTGATTGGCTTATTCAGCTCTACTGTAATGACTGGAGAGGCACTCTGATTTACCTTAATGACAGACCAAGTGCGCACTACAATAGACTCGCACGGACCAAGCGTATCAATACTCAATGTTTTAACCCAGACAAAGGCTTGGGCCCGGATAGGACGGCGTTTTAGGTCCGGATCTGGACCGAGGTCTGCCTATTAGTGACCCCTGCTCTACACCAATCTCAAAGTCAAGTGTGTCATAGTCAGCTGTATTTGGCCGCACTGTCTGCAGTATTTGTTTGTTTTTTATTGACAAAAAGCCACAAAGCCAAAAGAAAGCACACCAAGGCCTCCAGCTCCACCATTCGGTTTGTTTATGTTGTGTATGTAGGATGTCACAGCAGCACCGTGTGGATGTCCCTGTCCATAAGAAAGCTGTATTAGAAAGTAGGGGTGGGACAAAATATAAAAATACTGATATATAGCTGCTGTATCAGTTCAGTAATCCCTCATTTATCTTGGGGGTTACGTTCTAAAAATAATCCGCAATAAGTGAAATCCGCAAATTAGTCAGCTTTACTTTTTACCATTTTTATATATGTTTTAAGGTAAAACCCCTCACCACACACTTTCTAATCTCCGCATCACCCATGTGCATTTGAATGATGAGACGTGACAAGTTTTAACTTGACTGACTGATTGTTGCAAGCTTATCAAAAGAATACCCTCGGTGTGTCAGTCAGCTGAGCGCTTCCTTCTTTTCCTCTCCACTCCCAACTCCCCACTTTGTCCGCCTGCCTATTTCACTTACTCCAGCTGCTCGGTTCTCTTCTCTGATTGGACCGAATGCTGTTCTTCTATCTCTACACAGTTCACAGTCCTGTAGCCAGGACGCAGAACACAATGTGCTTTCATAAGATGTATGCATGCAAAACTGCACAAAAAAAATCAGTGAAACATTAAGGACGAAGCAAGGTCAACCACGTTATAGTGAAGGACAACTGTATTACAATCATTTTCTGATCATTTCACAAAATTAAAACCTGGCTGTTCTATACTGTAAATTTTGTTTTTTATTTTAAGAAAGTCAACTTGTTTGTTGAGATACAGTTGAAGTTGTCACTGTTCTAATGATTTAAAATGAATGTATTTTGTTGAAGAAAATACGTTCATTGAAATATAACGTCCTTTCACCTTTTCAATGGCAAGTGAACATTTATAGTACTGTTAGAGGAATAGGCCGCATAACATTCATGTTGAATAAAGCCTACAGAAAAAAGCTAAATAAATTCAACAGTAATAAAATAGGATTGAAATGAATGACTGACTACAATTTGACAAATGACGCAAATCTGAACCACAATCTAATAAAATTGTGATGCATGCACAAGTTAACAGCAATGGCACAATAGTAGTATAATTCAACTACAAAATTATTAATCAAAAAGGTGTGCAGTTTTATATAGATGCCCTTAAAACTATGGTGTACTTTATGTCCTACATTAATCTGCAGTGACTTGTGCAAAAGAGTAGAGTTTAAAAATATAATAGAACATGTGTGGGACCATCTGTGCATTTCCTCTGATTTCCTCTATTTGCACAAGATATTTTCAACACACTGTTTATACAAGAACTCACTTTAGACAAATCTTAAGACCAGCACTGAAATAATATTCAAGATTTACTTAAGATGTATTGTAAAATATCATGAAAAATTCTAGTTGCAGTTCCTGATTTTGTACATGAAAAAAGATATACATAAAAAAGATACCAAGTTTGAATAATGCACTCTGCTTTCCGGCCCTATATCATGGACTGACACAATTCTGGAATTATCAAAATAACTTGAATGTCTAAAAGGTAACATGTCCAAAACTGCAGCTCTGGTGAGGTGCTTCTAGCCTGGTATGCCAGCACACTCTAAACTGGGGTCTGGTCCCTTGGTCATAGCGAATCATTTCTCAGCGATTTTATTGATGGACCAATCACAAGCTGAAAAAACTTTGTTAACGTGACTTTCTTATTAACAACAAGCTGTGTGCATACATGTGTGGCTTTTTAGCATTGTGCCTGATGTTTCTGATCAGTTGACTATACATACAGCAGTAGCGCAGTGGGTAAGGTGTTCGTCCTGCAACCGGAGGGTAGCCGGTTTCACCGGGGCCGTAGGCGCAAACTGGCAGCCACGCCTCTGTCAGTGTGCCCCAGCCACCACTGAGTGTGTCTGTGGAGTGAATGAATAATGCAAAAAATGTAAAGCGTCTTTGAGTAGTTGTGAAAAGCGCTATATAAAATCGATGCATTAATATTCTTATTATTACATTGGTTAATTCTACCATTGAAACTGAGAGGCCAGACTAACTTTGTATAGAATAGGGAGTTGTGGCTGGCGTGTTTCTGGTTCTCCCTTTAGTTTTAAAGGTACTTAGGAGCTCTTGCATTTCTTTGTATTGATCTATGCTTATTTAAATACAATACTCACTCACGTGTTAACAGCACATTATAATTGTCCTGAAAATCCCAGACAGTGCTGGCTCAGGTTCATTGTGTTCTTGTGAATAGATAGAGGTATGTAGTAATTATATTCTGACACAGGCCTGAGGATATGTTGTTTACTGACTCTAGGCTCACTATAATCAAGCTGTCATATCCCTGATGCTGGATATAAAGTGTTGTCCCTATAGGGCTAAATGGAGACTAGTGAGTAGCGGTTTGATGAATGGGGTTTGTGCTGCAATGCAGGGCTACACAAAGTTTTTAACCTCAAATTTACACTAAATCCGTTACGTCTCTGTCATGTCACTCGTGCGTCTGCCGTATAGGAACTCAAATAGAAGACAGAGGCAGAGCTGATTAGACTGGCCTCCCATTCCTAATGCTTTCTAGAAATTAAAGGCAGAAATTGCTTTTCGTACCGAGCTAATCAGCACCACGCACGGCAGTTACTCTTCCAAAACAATAATAAAAAAATGTTTAAAAAAAGTTTAATACGGCTCTCTTGTTTTTTTTATTATAGTTACAAGAAGAAGCTACAGCCTCGTGCTACACTATTGCACTTTCTGTGATTGGTTTATTTTACACTGGTTTACCCCGCGTCATTTGTGCTCTCTGCTGCAGCATTTCCAGAGTAATTGTTTGGCTAGAATAGACAGAGGACGAGTCAGGCAAGCCAGGCAAGCCAGGCTAAGGGCCGATCAGATGACTCGGCAACTCAATGAAATATACTCTAGACGTGATGGATTCAGAACAACTCAGGTGTAAGGGTCTAGGTCATTTTTTAACATCAAACTTGTTTATTCCTGGTTATGTCCTGGTGTATCATTGGTATACACTGCAATACAAGGAGACTGGTAGATATTAATTTTTCACAGGGAGACACACTGACTCACAGATTTCTCTCGTAAGCTCAGTCCTGCTATGATCAAAACTTTTAATGCAGCCTTTCACTTCATTTTCTCATTTTGTGCATCTTTTCTGTGCACAAAAAAACAATAATGACTCATTCTGTTTCTGTACTTTTTAGTTTCCTGCCCCAGAGTTCATGGCTTCTTTTGCAACTCTGATGAAATTGAAGTGCTTCCATTTACGCACATTGAGCAAGACTGCATAAAGCTTTTGAAAATGTTTTCATTTATTTTTTTAGGTTTTGCAATACTCGTATTCGGAAAAAAGTGGTTCCTTGAAAAGCTGCACTGCCTCATTTCCTTTTCCTTGTATTTTAGCAAAGACCAATTATTTAGTCATTAGAACAACATAACAAAAGCAATCTGAGAAAAACCTATGGGCTGTATTATAAGGGTTTATGTGTTAGAGCGAGAGAAGGAACTGTTTAACCAATCACACACTTTCATAGAACAGGGGCATTCTGATTGGTCGATACATTTATTATCTACCAGAACTGGAATCTATCAGGAAAAATGTGTGACACTGAATGTTTATTTAAAAATTCACAGCTTATTCACAGTATTTTTATTTTAAATAATTAAAAAAAGCCAACTCCAGATCTCTGCAGACCTCCTACACTAATATGTTCATGAATTAAGCTTAGAATTGATACAATAAAGGACGCAGATTAGGGGTAAAAGCTATGCGGAAAATATAGTATATATTTAAAATACACAGATGATAAGCACAGCCTTGCTTGATTTTCACCAGTTGTTTTTTTTTTAAATACTTGCTTCTCTGCTTCTAACACAACTGTTTTAGTATTGCAATCAATTTCAAGGTCGGAGTATGTACAGAGTAAACCAATCAGAGAAATGCCAAAAATGTGACACAGTTTCTTACCTTCTGTTGGAACTTAGACTGCTACATTCACATAATAAAAACACCACAGACTACTGCAAATTTAATAACAAGAATGAATATC
Source organism: Hypseleotris bucephala (assembly GCA_036025885.1). NCBI lineage: Eukaryota > Metazoa > Chordata > Actinopteri > Gobiiformes > Eleotridae > Hypseleotris > Hypseleotris bucephala. The sequence goes on from JAVQKG010079607.1 coordinate 4,395, forward strand.
TGAAATATCCTCCTCTACGAGCAGAGAATCAGAATAAAGCGCTAATGGAAATGTCCTACAGCGCCTGAACGCACCATCCTGCAGTTAATGCACCAGGCCTGATAATAGTACTTCTGCATAATGATACAGAACATAGGAGAAAAAAGGACTAACTAATGACAAATACAGAGCTGTGTGGAAATGAGAGCGCTGTCATTTTATAAGAGTGATAGAGTTGCTAAGAGATAAATGAGACAGAAAACCTGCTCTAATAATATTTGTCTCTAATGAAACTAGTTACAAGAAGAGAAGTGTTGGAGAGCTGCACACGATCACAAAGAATCAGGAAAATAATATGCACAATTTTTTTAAATAAACCAGCCATTCCCGAAGTCAGGAGTACTGCGGACCCCCAAATCTGAATTATTTTTCCAAAAATTTTTATTCATTTAAAAGTAAATTTATTTTTGAAGACTTAGGGGCTTTGAGGACCAGCTTCCAGAAAGTTAAGGCTATGTTTAGACGTAGAAATCCCACCGCCATAGTTCAAAACAACATGGCGACGCGCACCAACCAAAATAATTTAATAATTAAAAATCACCGAGCAATAATTTCATAATTCATTTACTAATTTAGCAGTTCCTTGTTTGGCTACGTCATAGCTGTTATTGTGTTGGGCTTCAGCCAATCAACTCCCCGTAGCTCTCGTCTGAGCGGACATGTTCCCAAAAAGTGGTCTATGGAGCGATGCCAGATCCGTGTGCAGCACTCTAAGGCAGAGGGCTACATATCGATCTGGCTTTTGCCAGGTTACCCTGAAATGCAATTACCGTAAACGATATAGACATCTGGGAAAGTGTTTTGAGTGGTAGGTAGAGGGTAAAACTGTCAATTTTAAGCATTTTTTCCTCAAATAATTTCTTATTTTTAGGAAACTTCCATATTGCAGCTTTAAAAGGTCACCTCTCTACGTAATCTTTAAGGCTTCTCACCAACAAGAAAGCAACATTTTATAAATATTACTTTAGTGCCTGGATAATTCAGTATATCTTGAGGCCACTGCTTCTAATTGACATTGGCGTAGCTTCGTTACATCTCAGAACTCTCTCTGGGCAAACACAAGGGGACATGTCAGTCTTACTAGATCTGACAGTGTATATCAATAATGCACTGTGTGTGGTCTGCCTGTAGGCGGCTCAGGCAGTCGGGAATCAGGTTGAAGTTGTACTCTGTCACATCAGTGTCAGAGAGGCAGACTGGTGCATCACTGGAGATGCCACTGTAGAGAGCAGGCCAGTGGCGTAAGGTGGTAATGTGGAGTTCCACTGCAGGATAACAGAAGAGGGCCAATTAAAGTCAATTTTATTTACACATAAAAAATACAAATAAATACAGGAATTTGCTATTTCACAAATTGACTAATTAAAAAAACTAAAAAAAACATCCTAATTGTAATAAAGAAATAATAATAATAAAGTATAACATTTTCTTATGTCCACTGTTCATTGTCACTGTCACTGTTCTGTATCAATGGCGCAAGTATGTGCTCAGTGCAACGTTTTATAGTCCTGTTTAAGATTTGGTTTAGTTCTGGTTTGCACCCGGGTTAGACCTTTTTAGTCCTAGTTTAGACACGTTTTAGTCCTATTGTTGATTTTTTTTTGTTCTGGTGTAACCTTAGTCCTGGTTTAGTCACTCACATCAATTGATTTCTAGTGCGGAGTAGCACTAACAGAGGCGGACGCAAGTAAAGTTGTAAGATACCCTACATTTTGCTGAAGTAAACAAATAAAGGTACCGATAGACACGCAACAGAGCAAAAAAAACAGTAGCATTAAATCAGATAAATAAGAGATAAATTATTGCCTTTTTTAATATATTTCTACACCAGAATGATGCAATATCTTGAATGTTTTGGAGACAGTGCACAAAGCTAACATCAGTTCATATCAACCAGAACACATCAGAACACCCAGTATTTTCCGTACCGGACGGAACTGAAGAGAGCCACTCTGTGTAGAATATACTGTATTGAGAACTTGTGTCTGGCTGGCCAAGCTACTGGTTTAGTACTTGCTTTTGACCTGGTTTCGCTCCTGTTTAGTCCTAGATAAGACCTGGTTTTGGCCATGGACTTTAAACAGGCCCCTACACCTCCTGGACCTCAGCTCCCTTGCACGCCTAGATGCTGCGGTCCTGACAGAACAGCATAGTGATGAATACAGTATGATGCTTCAGCACTGTGACATGTGTGCATCCCCTCAGCATAACTCCACTTTTTTGTAACATGATTTATAAAGACTTTTTCTTTTTTGAGAAAGTTGTACGTGCGTAGATGTTCTCTGCTGGGAGGATGGTGCACTCTCTTTGATTCACACAAGCTTTGATATTCAGTGTAACCGTGTTTGCTCATTAGGCATCATCTCAAACTTACAATAGATTTTGATCTTTGGATAAGCAGACAGGCTTTGTTGGGGCGAAGGGCTTTTTATCAAAAACTTCATAGCAACATGCCCAAAGAATGTATTAAACTTTTGTTCAAACAACTACAGCAGCTAAAGGGAAAAGTGTGCCTAAGGTTTAGCTTCACGATTCTTTCGATGGTGGCCTTCTTGTAATTAAAATCTCTGACAGGTATACCAGCCCTGCGTACTATTTTTCAAAAATGGGGTCTGGTCCCTCGCTCACAGCAAAACATTTCTGCAAGCTGGAGTGGCGGTGTAATAAACAAAGTACTTTCTTGTTGAAGGTATTGCAGAGGATGTTTGTAACCTGACAGAAGCTAGTGTCTGTCATTGTCAACAATAAAGCACCCTTGAAAGACTTTTGCTATTTTCTTTTTCTACTTTCAAGAGGCATGGAGTTTTTACTATTTGTTTTATGCATTACACACATTTTTTGTGCTATATGTAATTAAAATGAATGTAACATAGAGTAATATAGTTTCCATTTAAGTTTCTAAAAATGTTGTAAAAAAATGGAGCGCAGTGAATTGGGCCGTGGAGGCTACACCTCCAGACACCAGTGGTGCCTGCAGCTGTATAGCTGAACGCACTGTGCGTACGTTGAGATTTTGCTTTGATTTAAAAAAAAAAAAAATGCGTTGGGCATTGTGTGGCCAGGGTCAGGTGTGTTGTTGGTTTTGCATGTGGCCTGTATTTGTGTGTGGGTCAAATGCGGTGTTGCTGGTTTTACGCACATTGGGGTTGTGGTTGTGTTTGTGTGGGTCAGGTGTAGTGTTGTTGGTTTTGCGTGTGGCCTGTATTTGTGTGTGGGTCAAATGCGGTGTTGCTGGTTTTACGCACATTGGGGTTGTGGTTGTGTTTGTGTGGGTCAGGTGCAGTGATTTTGTGTGTACCCTTGGATAAAATCCTGCAGGCACCCCTGCCTGACACCTTCTTTCACGTTCAAAAAATGTAACTGACTGACAAATCTAAAACAAAGCTCTGACAAAGCTAACGTTTCAGAGTAATTTTTTCACAAATGTCAACAACAACCATTTATTGTTGCTGTCACAGCACATTTAATTCAATGTTTTTAGTTTACTTCTATTAAATGAATGGAAAAGAACATTCTTTCCAAGTACAAGTTCCCTGCATCAATGATGTATTAAACTAAGCTGCACATGCAACTTCTACTTCAAAAGAACATTATTTTCATTTTAATTGGCGAGTAAACTAAAAACACTGAATACAATGTTATAGGAGTTGGGACAGCAAAAATACTTACTAGTGTTGAGTTTACAGAAAAAGCAGGAGGACCACTTGGCCAAAATCAGGCGACAGGCTGACAGGATCAGGGCCCGACACAGAGACATAGAGTGCTTTGACTGCTGTGAATCAGTTGGGATGACGAGCCTCTTCAGTTTCAGTGAAGAGCAGGACATCTGATGAGGACAACTGAGACTGTACGTCTTCTCTGTCTGAGAGACCTGACTGTAGGACACCTGAGGAGCTCACAAGAGATCCCCCATGGACACCTGGAAGCACCCCGAGTCCAGTGTTTTCAGCACTGTGTCCACCTGGAAACTGCTTCAATCCACTGGATAATTCATCGAGCCTGGCCAGGATGTATCCCGCATTCCCACAATCAAAAACAGAGGAGGAGAAAGTGAGTCCACCAAACATTATCATTTTATTATTTTAATGTTGACTCTCAAATAAAAATATTTAATGTACAATACTTTCATATGTTGGAGCTGGCTGGCTGCAGGCTACTCACAGCAAAAAAACAGATGGATGCCTTGAATAGTTGGCCCATCAGATCTAAGGCCCTCAATACACCCCGCCTGAAGTCCCTGAACAGGAGGGATCTGATCACAGTGAAACCAGAAACCTAAACACTGAATCAGAAGTCCTTCAGACCACAGCAAAGGACCCCCGCCTGAGGACCGGCCTGGCCTGAAACAAACACCTAAGATTCCATCCCCAAAAGTGTGATCATTTCTTATCCTGTTTTAACGCGATACTTATCTTGTACAAACGTGATACTTATCTTGTTACAACATGATACTTATCTTGTTATAACGTGATGTTATCTTGTTAAAATGTGATAGTGTCTTTTTATAACATGATACTTATCTTGTTAAAACGTCATACCTATCTTGTTTATATATTTAAAAAACTGGCATTGCAACTTTACTCAAAAGCTACTGAATGGATTTGGATGACATTTTCAAGCGGGTGCGTACCTATGTTCCCCAGTACCGATGTTCCCCGGTCCCGCTGTTCCCCCGTTTCTATGGACAGTTTGTACGGGACAACACCGGACCCGGGGAACAGCAGACCCTTTAGTCTGAAAAGGTCCCGCTGTTCCCCGGTAGGCTACAGGAGTTCCCCAGCTAACGCGTATTGGCCGTCTCCTCTACAGTGCATCAGTTTGATCGGACTTATATAAACATCCTCCAGTCAGACGTTTTTGGCACGGCCTTCCCTCCCCAAAACCCATACTTGCATCTTCGGCCCGGCCGCAACACAGTTGCGGGGGCCTCGAATGCATCGAATGGGCATGTCGTTAATATGTTGGGGAACATCGGTACCTCATGTGTGTGAGAGCTGCCGCTGTTCCCCCGCGGGGAACATCGGTACCGGGGAACATAGGGTGGACCCCTTTTCAAGCAAGGTTAGGAATGGCACAAGGAACGACTGGTTAGAGTTTTGGAGTGACCTGAATCATGGCCTCTTTTCAAAACAGCTGCCATGGCGGAGGTCTGCGTTATCTGGGTGCTTTCTAGTATTAAATCTAATGTGGTGTTCCTTTAAATCTGAAGTCTGGAGTATTCCTAAGCCTAGAAATTTCATATTATATTTACTTAATGAATAAAAATGATAGTCTTGAAGCTGAAAATGTAGCCTTATCATTGTAGCATTTTGGCTAGTGTTAACATGGCTATTGACATGATATAAACCAAGAATTTAGTTACTATTACATCCATCTCACAACTTTGACTCCTCTAAAAAGTAAATAAAGAGACGTGATTTTAGAGGTACGTTGCGGAAGAGAGGGGAGGGAGTCTACTTTTTCTCTCACCGCAAGGGCAATTTGGGCACAAACTCCAAACTTCTACTTTAAGTTAACAAAACCTGAAATGCTAATGTGGATTGAATTAATATGAATTTAGAGTCTGTTGTCAGTCCTGGTCCTCCTCAGTCTTCAGAGGTTGTTTGCTCTGTAGTTCTGACGTCTCATCTTCATCCTCCTCTTCCTCGTCCTCCTCCTCCTCCTCCTGGTCCTTGGTCTCATTGGTCTTATATGATCCCATTTGTTTATAGAAGAAGTAGAGCACCACTGTGGAGATGAGGAGCAGAGCCAGCAGAAGACCTCCAGACACCCCTGTGAGTGAGACAATGCATAAATGTACCAAAAATTAGAAAGAGTCAAATATTATGCATTTTTATTTATGTCCGCACAGATTTGAAGAAAAAAAAAAAAAGTTAATGTAATTGTGTTTTTTATGACAAATATTGTAGTTGTGATAAGATTTGCAATGTTGTTTTAAAAACCAAGATTTAGTTCCTAGTACATTTAAAACCTGTCTGGTGCATTAACACTTAAAAGAAGTCTCAAATATAAACTTCACAAGAATCACATGCCTTTCAGAACGTGTTTAACCTACAAGGAAAGCAATATATTTTATTTTGTGCAGGAGATGTATCAGTGCATAAAACAACTGCAGCCTTTGAGAATTGCTAATTAAGGTCAAGACTGCAATTTCGGTTCAAATTCGGTGTGGCGCAGTGGTTAGCGCTCTTGCCACACAGTAAGAAGGTCATGGGTTTGAGTCCCGGCTTGCTGAGGGCTTTCTGTTGCATATTCTCCCTGTGTCTGCGTAGGTTTCCTCTACCACTAAAAACATATTGGTCAGGTCGGCCATTAGTGACAGCAGCTCAGGATAACCCTCAATCTGATACGGACCTTTGTTGTATGTACATGTATGTATAATGACAAATAAAGCACTTAACTTTAATTTCCAGTAAGTGTACAGCTATATGTTTTAGCTTGCAACATTGTACTAGGCTATACTATATGTTCACTTCCATTAAAAAACACTACTGCAGTTGTATGCACCATCTAGTCTTTTAGATTAATTGGTAGGTAATACTTCTATAGGTAATGCTTCAAATATTTTACAAACATTCTGTATATTCTAATAAACTAAAAAACAAGGGAACACTCACCCTCACCATTTTAACCATGTCAGACAATGACATTTCTGAAACCTAAAATCCCCGTGTTACTGAGGGTTCTCTCCTGCTTCCTCCCACCGCCCAAAGATGTGCATGGGTGAGTAAAATTGATCACTCTAAATTGTCCCTAGTGAATGTGAGAGTGAAATTTTGTCTGTCTGTGTATGACTCAGTGTCAGCCCTGCGACTAACTGACAATTGACCAGGGTGTACCCGCCTAAAGTCCATAGTTACTATGATGGGCTCAAGACACCATTCGCTTATGTGACTGATATCACTTCACCAAAAATCTTATTTGATTGTATCTGTTTTCCTGCATATGTTGGGTGTTTACATTTGCAATAGTGTGGTAACAAATAGTGAATAACCTGGTAACAAATAGTGAATAACCTGGTAACAAACAGTGAATAACCTGGTAATTGTGTGTAATTACTAGAGATGCACCGATCCAGCTTTTCCAGTCCTGATCCCGATATTTGGGCTTTGTGGATCGACCGATACCCAATATCCACCGATACTAATGCAAAAACTAAAGGCTGGACATTTCTTTCCAAACTTTCTATAAGCAGAAATAATAAATGTATAATATAATATAACTTTGACCAGATGACCCCAAAAATGTTACATGTTTGTAATTTGTGAGTTACAGTGTAAAATAAAGTAATTTCATACATTATTTATCTGCTCAAAATTAGGATAGATATAATTAATAATATCGGTTCCAGTATCGGCCACATTTACCGATCCACCAATCCAGCTTTTGGGCCTGGATCAGCACCAATATTCAACCCAGTATCGGTATCGGTGCATCCCTAGTATTTACAATGTAGTTTACATTTCTTTTATAATAATTTTGTGGAAACTTAGTTCTCCCCAAGAACCAGAATACACAAAGACACATTTAAGTATTATTTTTAAAATTAGGCAGTAGTGGTGTAGTCGCCCTGTAACCATAGGGTCACTGGTTCAAATTTATTCCAGTCAATTATCAAATAAATACAAGGTATAATTTAACAGAAATTCCATAGAAATTAGCAACAATTACCATGTTATTAACCTTTTGTTACCATGCTATTACCATTATTATTACTGTGTGGTAATGTGAAGCTTTTTAAGGGATATTGTCACCTGCAGGAAAAAGCCGCAAGTTGGGCCAATTAAGAGGTAAACCTGAGGGCCACAAAATAATTTATTTGCCCCCGAGCCATAGTTTGGACAGCCCTGTATTATGTGAAGAAAAATCATCTTACCTCCTATTAGTGTTGCCAGTGATCTAGAATCCACCCCTTCACCTGCAAAATCACAACAAATAGTAACGCAAACAGAACAAAGCAAAGCAGCAATGTATAGCATATTATAGACACGGACTTGGTGGATTTAAAACATTGAATTTTTATTACCTCCGCCAAGGAAGCTATGTTTTTGGTAGCGTTCGTGCGTCTGTTTGTTTATAAGTGACTTAACTCAAAAACTACTGCACGGATTTGGATGAAATTTTCAGGGAAGGTCAGGAGTGACACAAGGAAGAAGTGATTAGATTTCGGTAGATCTAACACTTTTTTGTAGAATTTGCATTTGTTTTTTGTGTCATTTCTGACCTTCCCTGAAAATTGAATCAAAATTGGTGAAGAAAGTCATTAAAATTAGTACAAATCTGTTCTGTAGTTTTTACGTAAAGTTGCTAAAAGTCAGAGAGAATCTGGAAGCGAAAAATAATAAATATGAATAAAATAATAAATCATAAAATAAATACAGAGCTTTGTGTATGTGTTTGAGGTAGAAACGGTATTGTGTCATCCCAGAAAAGTAGATTTTTCAGAATAAGCTATATTTGACTTTTATAAAAATAAGTCTTAATTCTGTCAACAATAGTTTTTGTCATAGATTTTGTCAACATAATATTTTTGCAGCTA
>JAVQKG010079609.1:0-11439 GCA_036025885.1 Hypseleotris bucephala
AAAAAAGAAGGGACTATACGCTGTCAGCGGAGTGAAATTGCAGTAATGTAGCTATATCACTCCGCTGATGTTTGTTTATCTTTTTTTCTACGCTTAAAATAACGCTATGTTTCATTTTGTGTAAACATACTTGGGTCGTGGGTAATGTCGTGTACCCGTATTTAAATAGGGAAAACGTGGAAGAGTTTGGTCGCTTCTAAATTTTTCTAATTTGTAGGTAAAGTTGGCCCCATTGATAAGCTTACGGCTAACGCATTAAAAACTTGCGCAACAAGAATTGACTGCACGCATCAGTATGAGACAGGTATGTATCGACTCGTCTAAAGTGATAGAAGAACATAGTTGAATATGGGAAAACAGTGGTGTGTTCCTTTAAAGACTGAATAGGTCTCACCTTCTTGGCCAGCTGTGTGAGAGGTTTGGTCCCTGCTAAATCTGTAAACCAATTATTGATAGAGCTCTGTGACCTCGCGGTAAGAGGCCAAAAATTGTCCTTTTGGTTAACCTGTGGCTTGCGCTTTCCTGTGTCTGGAAATGTATTGTAACGCAGCTTCTCTGCAATGATGCTGCTGAAGTTTGAACTGATCTGAAATGCAATTGATAAAAATGAATAGGACATACACATAAAAGAGCCACAAAATACCATATATACGTGTTACTAATTACCTTGGATGGATTAAAATTGACATTTTTGGCGGTGCCATGTTCATCCCCGGACACGGCCGGTTGATTATTAAACCCTTGCTTCACATTCAGTGCAGTTAATTCATCCTGAAAGAACAAATGTTATAATGTGTATAGAATTGTATTATTGAATCATTAACCAAATACTGCAGAAACAAATACTCAAAGTATCCAGATACCTTTTTTTATTTTGGCACATACAAGACAATTAAGCTATACACTATTTTAGGTTTCCTAAAAACACTTTTATTCAAGATGTTATATTAATATATTTTCTTAATGCATTTGAACTTTTTGGGCATTTGGATATGCTAGTTTCCATAAATATTTGTAGTTTTCAGTGCAAATGTATTTAATTGTATAATCATACATTTAGTCAAGCTTCTACTGCAGATATACACTATAGCGTATAGTAAAAGTGAACAGACATCAAGCCATTGTAGTAACATTTATTACCGATGTAGCTTTGGCTAAGCTCGACAGACCAAAACATTATAACAACTGTTAGTTACGCACAAACCACAAGGTAGTTGTTGCGCCATATTTGCGTTTAACCTAACATAAATTACAATTTCCAAATTTCAACAACGTATCTAAAAGTCACCAAAGCTAATTGTTTGTCAGTAAATCTTGGAGCAGGACGACTGACAACTAAATGCAGTTCATTGTTATTGAAGGCCCAGCTCAGGGGGCTAGGCTAAAAAGGCTAGCCTCTCGGGTGAATAATCTCACTCCACAAACCCATTCTCTGGGTTTTAAAACACATATAATCGGCACTAACCTCTTTTTGTTTTGGGTCTTGTGGATAGACGTCCGGAGGACCGAGTCTGGGCCGCTTTAGAGGCCGGTGTTCGTAACTCAGGATCCCGAAAGCAGCCATCCTCCAGCGGCATCACCACAGTCCTCCTCCTCCCGAGCTCAGCGGCCCTAAACCAAACCAGGCATAACACTCACATCCGGGAAACACGCACTGGGTTGCTACAAAATACAACTTACACTGCTTTGTTTACCAATCATCATTCTGAGTCATTATTGGTGTATTTGTACTATTAAACCCATTATACTAATAATTTATATCTGTATAAAGGAATCATAATGAATAGTTTTGTCACTGGTTTGAGTGACCAAGTGCTCTAAGTCTCAGTCATATATTTGTTTTACAATAAAAATGTAATTTTAAGTAAATTTATTTTCAAGGCCTCTTTACAATAGCAGAAATGACATCTATGACATGGTTTTAACTAACCCAGAAATATATAAGAAGTTTCATTTGGTTTTTGTATATTTGTGTGTGTGTGTATCTTTGTGTATTTACCAATGAGCTATTTATGTGTCATGCCTGAGTCTGTGCTTGTGGTTCTGTTGCAGCCAAAGCATTGATTCTTTTAATCAATATTAATCTGCTGCAGAGCTTGCGTTGCAAGACTAATGAATTTTAAAACAACATTTTATAATATCCCATGTGTGGTGGTATAACATCATAAACCTATTTATAGGTAATCAATAGGCCAACAACATATATAAAATATATTTTATTGAAAACAAACAAAAACATTGAAAATTTACAAACAACATAACAGGTAAGAAATATAAATGCAAAAGGCAATATTAACCCTCAATACAATAAAAATATTGCACTGCATTATTGTTCAGCACATGCTTGATTATAAGGCAGACAAAACAGTACTGTACCATAACCCTTCTTGTAATAATATTACTCTATATGTGCATAACTTAACACCAGCATTTGGATTTAGACAAAACAGTAGCTCTCTTAGTAACACAGTACCTGTGGTGAACATGTATACACAATGTTTGTATGGCTATTTCCAATACATGACCTGAAACGTAAACTAAACGCTCTGGGCACATATTAAATGTGCAAAGACTATTAACAGTGAACTAAACATATATATTAAACACATCAACATAGTGATGAATGAAATACACTGCATTTTGCAATGTTTCACTCAGACAATTGTTAAATTAATGATACTGAATCATGTGGTTATATAGTGTTGATTCTTATAACGTACTGTATAGCATAGTTATTTTGAAAGATAATGATTGCGTCTAGCTTACTTCACAGTTCAAATTTGCATTATACCATTGTTATAAATAAGAAATGCAACTTACTAATCTCCTAGAGGAAATAAAGGAAATGCTGGGCCTAAAATAGTTGTCTCCCTCCAATAAAAAGTGCAAGAGTTATTGCTAAGTTTTATTATTCTTTTGGCGTCCAGGAGCTAACGCTCAACACAATCAAAGCGATCTCTGACCGTCACAAGCGTTTCGACTTTGTGTCTTTGGTTTGAAACGCGTTGTACTCAACCCTCACACCAGAGCAGGACTAGAATAATAGTGACTTTGTGCAATGTCAGGTATTTCCAACGTTTTTAGATGTTTCTCACCAGGCCAAAAAGGACTAGCTACATTGATTTTCTGATGCTTCTATCATGGCTCTAAATCTTGAGTTTTCATCTGCCAGCAAAAAAGCGGGTTTGTCAAACTCCTGAATCTAAAAGAAAAGAATGACAGAGTTAGGATATATTATTTTCAGACAGATGACAGTACTTAGAGCAGGATACATACCTGGCCATTATCCAGCACCATGACTTTGCTGCAGTTCATCACAGTGTTCAGGCGGTGGGCGATGATGAGGGTTGTGCAGCTCCCAAACGCCGAGCGAATCGTCTCCTGAATCAGTCGGTCGGTTTCAGTGTCGATAGCTGCCGTCGCTTCATCCAGAATTAGGATCTGAAGAAACACATTATGGTGAAGTACAAGTACAAGTGTGTGCTTTTACTAAAACCATTTGTATTTGAAACAAATGTCATGTGATGCAGCTACAGTGCGCTACACTAGGTGGCAGTGTTAAGCCATGCATACACTAATATGCTTTTTGTTTATTGTCAAGGGACATTATTTGACTTTTTATGTCATATGTCTTCTTTTTTGGTTATTGCTTGTTTTGGAATAAAAAATAATAAACAACATTCCCGGGTAATCAAGATTCAAGGTCACACGAGCAGTAATTTAGCTTGTTTATAGTAATACTACAATAAATTATTATTATACATTATGATATATTTTAAATAGAATATAGTATATACAGTATTGTGTAATAAGGACCTTGCTGTTGCGCAGCAGGGCTCTGGCAACACAGAGCAGCTGTTTCTCTCCGACTGAGAAGTTGTCTCCGTTCTCTGTGACCTCAGAGTGGAGGGAGTGAGGCAGCTGGGTCACCTTTTATGGAAAAAACATAGTTTAAATCTGTTCTTAACAATAGATATGATCTTTGTTTTTACATTTGTCACATACCATTTCTTTGATATGGGTCTTCTCAAGTGCTTCCCATATTTCAGAATCTGAGTATTGGTCCCATGGATCCAGGTTTGATCTGGTTAACAATAAAGTACATGTTTATTGCAAATAATCCATGTATTAACACATAAGTCTACAATGCATTAAATCCTGCACTCACCTGACAGTGCCAATGAAGAGAACAGGCTCTTGAGGAATGATAGCGAGTTTGCTCCTGAGGTCATCCAGCCCGATCTGAGCTATATCAACTCCATCAATAATAATGGAGCCTCCTGTCAGCTCCACCAGCCTGAAGAGAGCCACGCCCAGAGAGGACTTCCCTGTGGACACAACATACAGTATTCACAATATAGTGTTCACAATATACAGTATCCACATTATAGTACACTGTGTTATAATGGGGGTCATCTGAACCTGATCCTGTGCGGCCCACGATGCCGATTGTCTCCTGTGCAAGGATGTTGAAGGACACACCCTTCAGCACCAGAGGAAGATCATGTCGATAGCGCATCTCCACGTTCTGGAAGGAGATTTTCCCGTTTTGAGGCCAGGACAAGGCGGGAGCACTTTCCTTAGGACTCTGTCTGGGAGCCTCACCATCCAGACACTGGCAGAGGGGACAAAGGGAGTGTGAGAACTCAGAAGATAACTGACACAGATACTTTCTCGGCATTATTTAAAACATGAAACAACTATTTACATTTTTGTGGATTAGTGTGAAACTAACTCTCATCACACACATATCCACTCTAACATTTTAATACATTTGCCCAAACAGCTGCCCTCAGTTCTTGAAAAAGTGTTGCAATATTTTTGTATTGTTTTGATGTGATCCGACTAAATTGTGGCTAAAGGTAAGTCAAATTCAAAGGTAATTTGTTTGTGTGGTTTATTTTTCTTTAGAATACTTTGCTGGATAATCCTACCGTCTTTGCACACACCAATCCCTAATCAGTGCTTTTACCTTTATGTAATGGTTGATCCTCTCAACTGAAGTAAATCGGGCCTCTGTCTCTGTAAGCAGCCTCATGGTAAACTGAAACAATCCAGTTAGCTGAAAGTAAAAAGAAGACAATAAGTTAATTGTTTAAAATTTTTACTTTAGGTGGACATCTTCAACTTATACATACATACTTTAGATTGAGTATAAAAGTAAATCAACAACTTCAAACATAACAATCTGTTTATTTGTTTACCTGCACTGCATAGGAGATGGCGAGCCCTGCATAGGCTGGAGGTATTTGGTTGCGCATATAGACAATGAGAAGAGCTACAGAAGTGATAAGAAATATACTAATAAGGTCCAGGCGAACAGCAAGCCAACGCATTGCACAACTGAAGAGGTAGTTGGAAGCCTGGTTGGTATCCAGTAATTCTTGATATCTGAAAAGAGACAAATAACCAATTTCCACCCAAGAATAATAAGCAAACTGAACTCTAGCCTCTCATTCCTGCTGTGGTATATGCGCTGACCTAGGGGTAAAGTGAAAAACTATATTCTGAGATAAGATCGCATTAAACTATGAGACCGGGTAGCAGGGAAAATACATCACCTCCCGCTGGTAAACAATAATATATCTCTTACCTTTGGAGGAAGTCGTGTCCTCGTCCATAGGCGTGGATGGTGGAGAGGCCTTGCAGACTGCTGGTGATGTGGGACGTGAACGGTGATTGGCTGATGTTCTCCAAACGCTTCAGCTCACGGATCAGAACTCTGGAAAACAAATATTAAATCACTCAAGGTTAAAAAAATACTACTATATTGCGGATGGAACGATGATAATGTATTCTGTGACTTAACTATGAGTAGATTGACCTAAAACATATTTTCTTTATTTTAATTTTTATATATCTTTTCTCAGCCTTTTTTGTTTGTGACTAACTAAAGATATGGGGGTGAGCATTGTAAGCTCAATATATAGGCCACACGCTGTAGCCTACTGACTGAGCTAAATTGCATCCCAATTTTGAAATTTTTGGTTATTTAAAATCAGTTGTATAAAGAAAACGCCAGACAAAGCTTGGGTTGTTTCACAGTTACGGTATGTACTGTACGTATATGCACTGTTACCCACAGACAGTCAAGTACTCGGTTGGTTTTGACAAGGTAGTGTGAGCGAGGAGGTATTGACCGAGATGTGGTTGGTATGTTTCTACATTTAGATGCCAACATTTCAGTAGATGGTGCATGAGAATTTCAAATCTCCAATGAATCATTTGCTTTTCTTCCTCGAGTGATGGAAACAACATGACACTTTGTTCCTGTGAGGCTGTGATCTAGACAAACATGTTTATGCCCTGAGCTGTTTTCTTTCAGAATTCAAATCTGCTTTAGAAAAGACTACATTTAATGAGAATTCAACGTTACATCTATCCACATCCTGCCACATCATGCCTCTGTAGGATAGAGTTGCATCATTGCTTTTGGGTTAAGACGCTTGTGAAATCAATTTTGTGTTACATTTTTTTTCTATGATTATTTTAGTATTCACAAACCCTAATGTTGTTTTCTCTCTGTGGAATAGCTTTGCAAAACTGTAAATAATGACTAGAGCTATATTACATGAGCATTCAAAAGCATCTAATTTAAAGCTTGGGAAGAGTATGCACACATTAAGATACAAATAGCCTCAATTAATTCTTTACTTATTTAGCTGCTCTTCTATTTAGAGACTTATTACAATTTACAACAATACTCACTACATAATAAAGGGCAACAGTACCTGCAGCCTTTTTGGTTTAAAGATTTATGGCGGCTAATCAGCTATGTGGTAACTCATGATCATAGTGTGAATATTTTCAGCTAAAAGAAATTATTTCAATATGAAAACTGCGCAAAATACATTCAAATATTTGCATGTTTACAAATTTTATACACATTTCTAGATTGAAAATATTTGCACTATAAACACAACTTACCACATAGCTAATTAGCCTCCATAGACCTTTTTAACTCTTAAAATATGGATTTTCTAGTGTATGGCAAAAATTATATCATGTGCTTGAAGTATATGGGTCTCACCTGCACACGCGATTGACAACGCAGAGGAACACTCCGAGGGGCAGGATGGAGATCAGGAACCAGGGGAAGACTATGCCCACCATCCCGACACAGAACAGCACCAGGGTCACGTTCTGTAGCAGCATTTCAGTTTGCATCGCCAACCGGACGTCCACTGTGGGACAGAGGGAGGAAACATGTATTTGAGATTTAGATATAAATAGAAAAGACATAATCTACACATAATACACAGATTGATTATCAATTTCACACCACTGGCAAATACATTATTTAACTGTAACAAAACAAATCAAGACCAGGATTAAGTTAGGACTACACCAGGTCTAAACCAGGACTAATTTAAGACTAATCCTGAATTAATCCCACATTAGTCGTAAAGATTAGAAGACACAACTTCTGCACATAAAACTGCCTAGACTAAGTATTGTCTGGAATAGGGAAGTCCAAACTATGGCCTGGGTCTAAAGGTAGCCCACATAACATTTAGTGTGTATAATCTAACTAAAACAAAGCACTGAATGTGTAATAAGATATCTTTCCACTTTTCCACGTGTAAAAGTGAAAACCCCACTGAACGTATGTGGTGAAGCGAAATCGGTCACCTCAGAGAGCCCTAATCTTTTACATGTGGCCCTCAGTGAAAAAAGTTTGTACACCCCTGGTCTAGAGTTATGACCTCTGGGCCAACTATTAGCCTCAGTGAGTATAGAATGTCACAATATATAAATGATATATAAATGCCAGATATTTCCAACAAGGCCCCTTATCAAATGGTATAACATTTCACAGCAACAGCTTTTAGATTTGAAAAGTGCAAATCAGAATGTCAGTCACACACAACGTAAATAACAGACGAGCTGACTTGGGAAAATGCACCACGTCAAGTCACACAGTGTCTAGTTAGCAGAACAGCTTCACTGACTGAGTTCACATTGGGGACAATTTAGGGGTGGGCCAAGAATATAATAATAATAATAATAATAATATATAATATACGATTTTTATGAAGTCAATATCAATATATATAATGTTTCAATTTTTTATGACGATTTTAGTTAACTTTGAATTTTTTTGTCTTACACAGATGACAGCTACATAAAACCCTTTTTACCACAAACCCAAAGTACATCAAAGCCAATGATCACCATACTTAATACTATTTATTTTCCAGTCACACTTTATTTGACATTATCCCTACATTTTACATTGTATCTACCTAATTAAGTACAATGTAATACAATGTGTAACGAACTGTAATAACATGTACCTACATTGTACATACATAATGTCACAAGTATGTTAAGGTAAGGATTAAGGTTAGGGTTAGGTACAATATAATTACTTGTTATTACAGTTTGTTACAAGAAGAAGATACAATGTAGTTAAGGGACAATGTAAATCAAAGTGTGACCTATTTTACATTTTTATTAATATGAACACTAGCATAGTTGATGATGAATGCACTATATCACGATTCAACGATCTACCCAGATAACTTCATAACTTCAGATCATGATTTGATTTTTATCACCATATCGCCCACCCCTAGCACAAATCCAAGCTCACCTTCATCCATGTCCCTGGAGAAGCGGGTCAGGATGCGGCCCAACGGTGTCGTATCGAAAAAGTGCATTGGGCTGTAGAGAATCCGATGGAAGAGCGAATCGTGAAGCGCGGAAGAAGCTTTGACCGTGCACTGTTGAACATAAACAACATCAGCGTCTCAACATCAACCTGACGTGTCAACAAGCAGCTTTAGCAAATGTACGGAAACAAGATATACACAAACACAGTGGGATGGAAAGGTTAGTGCTCGCCGTGCAGTAGATAACAACAGTGGATAAAAGCAATAAAGAGAACATATGTCGCCGGAATAATTAGCATCTCTTACTGTGCCATGTGTAAAGCAGATTTCTTCTGCTATTTTAGATTAAGTGTTGTGGATGGGTTGAGACTATTACATTTATTTATTCTCCACACCGGCGTAACAATAGGCAGTAAGGCCAATGCAACTGCTCTGGGGCCCAGGTTATGGGGGGCCAATGCTGACAATACTTATACTGGACTGTATATTAAAAGGAAAAATTCATATTTTTTACCAGATTATTTCATTTTGGAGAGTTAAAGTTTATCAATGAAAAATTTAAGTTAAGGGTATTGACATTGATGCATTTGGTCTAGAATTCAAAGGGTGCTGACACATTTTAGTTTAATGTGTAAACATGTTAACCTAAAACAGTGCTTAATTTCTTTTAGGGCTTTCTGGAAAACTTGCACTGGGTCCCTCATTTCCTCTGTACGCCACTGACTAGACACTATTCCAGTCTCCAAACACATGCATGATTCAGATGACCTGAATAGAACACCCAAAAAATACAAGGAGGATCTGCAGACTTAACCAAAACAAGCATGTATGTGGCCCATAGCATCCAAGCATATTCACACAAATGAGAGATGAGAAAAATGCAGGCTCTCAAATCTTAAATTCTAATGAGCTTTTGACAGCCTAAAAAGGTCATAATCTAATGCACATTGCACAGACTATTTCTTAAACTGGAGTGAAATTGCATGTGGCAACAGCGAACAAATTAAGTCTATTAGAGGAATTTTCAAAACTGTCCGAGCTCTCATCACAGCTAGAGGTATAAAAAGATTAGGCACATAAATGCAAAGACCTAACCTCCGCAATGCAGTGTCAGAATAAGTTAGCTTGAAATAGAAGATCTAAAAGTGCCTGACACACATTCTTAAAACTATGAGACATGCACCAAATAATGAATTTACCCCATAGCGTTTTTCCTTTATTAAACATTTTCCAAGTGACAATGAAGGCAATGAAAGACAGCATGGAGAGGCAACTTACCTTTACATAAATGAGCCCTCGTATTGTCTTGAGAATCACTACAGCCCCCATGGAGATTATGTAGACAGTGGAATAATACTGGATGTTCGGGTTCAGGCTCATGCTGTTGCTTGGTGTAGTTTCATTTGTCAAGATTAACGATGTATTCTGGGGGGCAGATGGAGCAACATATTACAAGAGCGAAGAAAAAAGTCAGAAATTACATCACAGAGACCCCCAATTCAAATTTTCATCATGTTATAATGTTTTTAAATCGCATTTCAATGATTACTATTCTGAGCACATTCCCCAAAAGAGGCAACCACCTGCTTAGCTACAAAAGTCAAAACAAAATAGCTTTTTTAAAGTGCATTTAACAGGTTAGACAACACATTTCATAAAAACTAGTGACTGTAACTCTATGATTTGATTTGGGTTAAATTTTTACTTAAAAGTAGCTGTAGAGGATGCTTTTTGTGTGAAAATTGTAACAACAGGAGAACCATCATATCTGCAAATATGTACATAGCATATAGCTTATATTTTTAATAGTCTACATTATGTAAAGATTAAATTTCTACTCAACTATATTTTTGCATGCTTCTCTTGTCTTATTATTTATCTATTTTATACCCAATTTTTTATTCTCTTGGTATCCAGTGTGGGCAGCAAAGTAAATATTTCATTGTACAGGGAAACTTCTTTACTGTGCGTATGACAATAAAAGCTTTGAATCTTTGAATCAAGATTTTACAATTTTACAATGTTATAAATGAAACCTTGGAATCTAAATCTTCGTACGTCACAGTTTATTTTCAATCCTGCTTCGATATTCGCTTTATAGGCTTGTAACTGTCATTTTTAGTTAACATAGACAATACCACACTGAACTATGTTACTATGCACTTTATATGTTCAGTGTTTCAGATTGACGCTCTTCACTCACCCCACTGCCCTGCCTGATCCAGTAGCTCAGCCACCAGTTGCTGAAGGCGATACTGCCGGTGGTGGACAGGAAGAAGAGGATGTTGATGATGAAGATGATGGGACCTCCCGCTGCTTTGATGTAGGAGCCGTACACAGACCAGGCCACCCCACCACGGCCTTTCTCCTCCGCCTTCATGAGTTGTTCTAAAACACACACACAAAAAGAGGCATTGTCAAAACATGTCATGTCCAACTACTATACTGTGCAGGTGTAAGGCTGGTTTAAAGACACAGATTAACAGTTTTCAAAAATAGGTTTCCTTTTTTTGTCATCATTTTACAAAATACAAAGTCAGCATTCAGAAAAAACATATACATAAATCTTGTGACCGGACAATGTGTTTAAATGCTTGTCGTACACGACAGCAAATGTATATCGGCGAAACGCCCCATGCGTCTGACAGAAGCATGGCGCCAGTCTGCGCCTGCGGCCCCTCCGACCACCATCTAACACCAATCACATTCAACCATGAACCACATTCATTAATGAGCAATGTGGGTTTAGTGTCTTGCCCAGGGACCACAACGACAATATGCGCTTGGGCAGGGATTCGAACCAGCAACCCTATGGCTGCAGGGC
>JAVQKG010079613.1:0-15477 GCA_036025885.1 Hypseleotris bucephala
TTTTTTGCTTTTGTTTTTTAAAGAGTTCGGAGTGACAAAAATTCCAAGTTGACGCGTTCCATTTACTGACTCCAAAATAAACAAATCAGTGTTAACGTTTCCATGTAGCAGTAAGGAAGCCTAGCAACAACAGACATTTTAGCACATTTTGTAACTGCAGATGCTAAAATACACCACAACAGCATGAAAACAGATACCGGGTTGGTATTTTTTTGGTTTCATATAAAATAGGGTGCTGTCATGTTGGATTTTTCATCGAATTGCCCCAAGTTTCCAAGTAGGAATTCTGACATCAAGGACCGCTCCATTTGATGTGGAACTTGTAATATAACCATACCATACAACTGGAACGCACCAATAATGTGTGAGATTCTGAGAACCCTTTTTTTGTAACCAAGATTCCAAGAACCACATGAATGCAGCATGATAAAGGGACACTTTGCTATTATGTTGATGTCAAGGACACTACTACATTTCTTTGCCACAATTTAGAACAGTTTAGTCACTGGACAATTGAGCATAATCTGTGGGTTTTCATATTTTTCAAACACAATATAGCCTGCGTAGCCTTGCTAATGTGAAGTAAGAATGGCAGCAATTAATGCAATGTTAGAGACACGTGAAAAAAAAAACAGAATCACACGTGCATGCACCAGACCTTAGTACTTTGTCTGTTTAACCTTAAAATGCTCACAGCACTTAAATCTTGAGGTGACTCAGTGTGAAAAATAGTAAAAAAAAAAAACATTGAAGTCTGAATCAGCTGACTGGGAGCACCTGTGTGTCTGGAATTCTTTTACCTTCAACTCCGACTGAAAGAAAGCTCTAAGTCAGGTTTAAAATCAGCACTGGATCTGAAACGAAGTCAGAGCAGGTAAGTCGCTGCCAGTTAATGTGATGACTTAATGGGCATTTTCTTTTATGTATTTCTAGCTGCAAAAAATCTGTACATTTGAGAAATGGCAACATACTGCTATGACTAAATATGTCAATTGACTGGCTCTAGATTGTGGCACTTTGACCATGGCCTAATGGACCTCATACTGGTGTCATAACTAAAAATAAGCCATACTGTGGGTGTTTTTTATATACATAAAGCCAGAACAAAATATAGACAAAATGTCCTCAGACCACTGTGTGACAGGTCTTTTAAGGTTCAGGGAACAGGATTTAAAAAAGAGCATTTTATGTCCTCCAAGGAAGCAAGAGTAGATATAGTGCTTTGTTGTTTGGTTTGACTTAGCATTGTAACTTCATTTAATGATTGAATTAATGATTGTTTTGATGAAGTATGTTTTACAGAAATATCTGGTCAGTTATGAAACTTTTTCTGACGAACTGTAGGACTGGATCACTGTGTGGGTGCAAGGCTTTAACTGATAATCTGTGAAACTGCTAAATGTACTGTCACTAAAAAACTAAACACTAAAGAATTAGTTTTAATGGATTAGCTGTCTTTTATACCACATGTGAGATGTGGTATAAAGAACAGCTGTTTTTGCTAGCTTTCATCGGGTGTTTTCTGGTTGGCTCTGTGTGCTAGTTACAAAACAGAGATACTATTTCTTTTGGATATTAAGGAACAATTGAGTTCAGACTCAAGGATTGTTTTGAAATGAAATGTCATCAGAGAAGCAGACTAAAATTTAATAGTGGATTATTTGTTTCCCATTTGTTTACCAAATAAACTGTCACATCTTTTCATATTCATATTTTCTTGCTTTGACTGTGCAATTTCAATTTGATAAAATGAACTTTTAACATGGTAGCACTGGGATAGAGGTCTCTGTGTTTGTACTAGTGAGTTATCTGAGCTGTGGCGTTGCACTCTCGCTGGGACCTAAAATGATTTAGATGAGTTCCATTTTGCGTTCTCTTTAAAAAGTGTGTATGTCTAGTACTTTAAAATGCAATATAAAAGTGAGTTTTAAAAATTCATTTGATGGGGATAGCTCCACATTTTGGAGCAGAGATGATTTCCTCTACTTTTGGAAAGAAATAGATCCTTTTTTCATGCAGTCAGATCTTTAGTAAAATACAAGTTTTGTTTTAGCAGAGTTCTTTTTTTGAATTGGATGAAACCATTTCATCAGAACTAAAAAACACATGCAAAGTAGAAGATAGAAGACAAGCAGCAGATAGCGCTAGCCATAGGAAAGATATCCAGAAGTGAAGTAATGCAAATCTCCGCTAAGCTAATGCTAAGCTAGTTCTGTTACCGCCCCGATTAGCAGACTTTTTGATTAAATGTCCGTCCTATTTAAATTAAGTTTAATGCCGAACATTTGGCCAGTAATCCTAGTGTTGATTCAACTCTTTAATTTTTGTAGTTTTTCAGGATGCAAACTCACAATTTAACCCTTTCTGCTACCTTTGACTTCCTTATCAACGGGGTCAGCCCTATGTTCCCCGGTACTGATGTTCCCCACGGGGGAACAGCGGCACCTCTCACACGCATGAGGTACCGATGTTCCCCAACATATTAACAACGTGCCCCGGCCACCGCGCGCGGCTGCCTAGAAGCCCATTTGATGCATTTGAGGCCCCCGCAACTGTGTTGCGGCCGGGCCGAAGATGCAAGTATGGGCTTCGGGGAGGAAAGGCCGTGCCAAAAACGTCTGACTGGAGGATGTTTATATAAGTCCGGTCAAACTGATGCACTGTAGAGGAGATGGCCAGTGCGCGTTAACTGGGGAACTCCTGTAGCCTACCGGGGAACAGCGGGACCTTTTCAAACTAAAGGGTCCGCTGTTCCCCAGGTCCGGTGTTCCCCCGTACAAACTGTCCATAGAAACGGGGGAACAGCGGGACCAGGGAACATCGGTACTGGGGAACATAGGTACGCACCCTTGGCTAATGCTACTCCCGTTTGAGGCAACTGTTCTGTAGTTTTCCATCAGATACAGTGCAAACTTCCACTTAACATGTAAATATCTGGAACTTATGCCATATGTAATAATCCAAAGCACTTTTTTAATCATTTAGGCAACTTTCAAACCAACGTTGAAATGTTTTGTAGTTGAATACTGTGTGCATCATTGTGTAGCTTTTCATCCCCTCCAGATCCTGCAGCTCATGACAAAGCAACTGAAGACACTGGCAACAAGCAGCTTGAAACTAAACATTATACACTGATTATCCAAAGAAATAATTGCACTTTTTAAGAGGAAATAAATTAAAAGTTTGTAGGAGGCAGAAAGGTGAACAGTGACCTAATCCTAGGCTTTGTTTTCATCTGTGGCATCATTTCATTGTTCTGTTATAATAAAGGCTATGCATTTTTAAAAATCAACCAGGATAAAAAAAGTATTGAAACTATATGAGATTGCAATAAACAGAGTGGATTAGGCATAACATTATGACCACTGACAGATCAAATAGTACGGCAACAATGTGACCCATAAGCTGATGTGTTGCAAACTAAAAAATTAAATAGATTTGGTGAATATTATGACAGCAAGATCACTAGGGCCTGAACTCCAGCTCTTGTGTGGTGTTCCTGGTCTGCAGTGGTCAGTATTCATCAAGTGACCCGGGCGAGTGTGTCTCTACATTGTAGAAAATTCCAGCAATATCCTGTACATTTACTTTGTAAAGCTATGTAGGCTTTATCAAGAAGGGAATTGATCATATGGTAATTTGACTTTAAAAACCCTGATTGGCACAGATATTTGATCCTGTATCGGTATCGGAGCATCTCTCGTCCCTACTTTCCAAAATCTGATTCTTTGAACTTATATATTTTTAAATATTGCATTCAATTCTTGCCAGTACACAGCCCCAATGTTCATATCCACACAGCTGTATCACAGTGGTAACAAGATATAATTCACTGAAATGTAGCTCAAACGTGTGCACCTGTGTAAACAAAAAACATTCTTGAGTGAGACTACTGAAAACAACGTCCATTTTGAAAACTGACCATTAACTACGCAGGTTCCTCTTAAAGTTCAGCAGGACCTGTACCACTGAGGGTCAGAAGGTGGGAGAGAGGGCCACTGTTGGCGAGGGGATGGTGGTGGCCAGGTTATATGTAGAGTTCGGGGAAGAGGCCTGGGGAGAACCTAGCGGGCTGTATATGGGCCGCGTCGGTACTACCACAGGGGGGCAGAGCGGGCCCACAGTCGCCGATGTCGGGGAGTCAGAACTCACTTCATCCCCCTCTTCGGAATCCCACACCTCGCTCTGAAGGTAGTCCGCGAACAACGCCTTAGCCCGCTGCAGCACCCGGCCTAGGTTATGTCTACGCACCAGTCGGTCGAAATGCATGGCCAGCTCATTATAATCAAAGTTATTCTTAATAATGTGATCGCGATGCTCTAGCAGAATGGACAAGCACAGAAACAGCATGAATGGATTGCCTTTCCCAAATTCTTGTGGCGGGGGAAGGGAGCACGGTTTAACGCTAAATCCTTCCACTTTTGTCGAAGTATTGAGTGGTTTCTTCCCAGGCGACAACAAGTTATTCGAAATCGTCTGGCCCCTCCCGAAAGACAGAATGGGCGAGGACAGCAGTGATTGGGGCTGGGACGGGGAGGACATTTTGACTGCGGTGGTGCCTGTATTACTACTACAAGTCATGGGGGGCAGGTCTTCTTTGGGCGAGGAGTGGGATGGGGGAATTGTTGACGTTGTTTTAAAGATGGGAAGCATGCTGGGTAAAAGAGTGGCGAGGGAGCTATCCGTGGTTTTGATCAGCGGGGTTTTCTCGCCCAAATCCTCCTCGCTGTCCACGGTAGATTGACGACTGGTGAGACTGGACTTGGAATCGTTCAGCTCTTGAGGCATGTCTTGTTGCACGTCCTCCATATCAAAGCTATCTTCGCTTCGTGCGGTGTAGTACTTAAAATCGCCAAAGCTGGTTTTCCTCTCAAAGGGAATCGCCCTTACCTTAGCATTACACTCTCCTGTCCTTTCCAACTCTACCGCCATCTTCTCCTCGATCTCCATGGTTGGTTCTTCTCGTGAGGGCCTCAGCATGTGCTTCCTACGCTGCTTCTCCTTCTGTTCGTCCTCCTGGAAACTGTTTACCATCTTTTCTTTTGAGTTGTTGGAACCTTCAGCTTCCAGTGGAGGTCCAAGTAGCTCCACCTGGGTTTCGGGCGGATCCGGGGGAAGCGAACTCCACGTTACTTCCAGCATTCGCAGAGCGTCGTCGAAAGCGAACTCCCGTTTCAATTCCAGTAAAAGCCAGCGGTAGCAAAAGAATAAATCGTCAGCTCCGCGGGACACCAAGTAGGAGTAGAATTCGGGATCGGAGTATTGTAAGAGTAATTTGAGGTGCTGGAATTTGACGGACATGAGCTGACCGTCGGGCCGGAAGTTGCCCTCCAGGCGTTTCATGATGCCGCAGAAGCAGATGAACGCGTGAGCCTCGTTGTCCATGACGGCGAGGATGGGAGAGGCGATGTCACTCATGCCCTGACAGTAGGAGATCTGGAAACAGTGAATATAGACATACACAAGATAAGAATCAATAACTTTGGTCAAAACTTTATTTGACATTTTCCCTTAACTACATTGCATCTACATCATTAACTACAATGAAATACACTGTAATAACATGTAGCTACATTGGCCCACATTTATCATCGTTGCGTGGAAACGAGTGTATTTTTTTCCTTACTGAAGTGTGTACGCTGGTCTCACCGTGGGATTTAGGTGTACGCCACGCCTGCTGTTGGTAATACGGCGGGTGAAAACTGGAGTCATTTGAATGAAACGCCCCTAAATATTCAAGGTCTAGGAGGCTGCACCCTCAACTTCACGGCAGAGAGAGACGAAATACGGCCAGAAATACACCGCTTGGATCAGGAAATCACGCATTAAAACCAAAGAAACTAAATAGTATGTTGTTTTGACGGATTAAAATCAAGATTTAGTTTTCACTACCAAACCCCACCCGTGGCATAATGTGAAAATAAATAAATAAATAAAAACAAAAATATTTAATATTTAATTGTAAATTAAGAGCTTTTTGTTTTACAAATAATGTAGTAGGCTATGTGTTTTATTTGATGATGATATAAACCGGACGGCCTTTTGACAAAATGTTGACATGTTGGTTACGAGCCACAGTCCCACTCCAGCCCGAGACCGAGCGCTGAGACAGCAGGGACTGGGCCTGGCCAGCCTGGTGGACGAGGACGCGCTGTGGAGCCTGTGGAGAACCGCAGACTGGGCTCGAACTGAAAGCCTTTTGCTGTGCATTTGCTTAAATAACCGAGAGATTACAGACACCCGCAAGGCTGGGTATAAACCGGACGGCCTTTTGACATAATGTTCAACATGTTGGTTACGAGCAACAGCCACACTGCAGCCCCAGCCCGAGTGGTGGACGCAGTGGCGTTTATGCGTTTGCTGAAATAGCTGCTAGAATACAGACACCTGCGAGGCGTATTTCCCACCTGTGGAAACTTTTGTGGTCCTGGTCAACAATGACGCGCAAACTCTACTGGACGCACAGGACAGGACGCGTAGAACTAGAATTGGCTCCCGGGAGGGACACAGAGACATTATTTTTTATTTATTTATTTATTTATTTGGACGGGACAGTGCACATTAATGAACGTACAGTTGAATAGAGTTACACAACTTGACGTAAATGTGCCGGATTATAGCACGGTGCTAATTTTCATACGTAGTCCCGGTGCATCCACGGTGAGTCCAAGCTGTGACTTCTCTGTTCTGATTTTGACCCGAACACAATGATGAAACTGCATCTGATACACCTGCCTCTCTGGATGTGAGTTCAGAGATGTGTTTGTCCATGGTTTTTAATGCAGCGCAAAGCAATTATATTTAATGACAATTGAGTTTGCTCCATAGTATTCTAAGCAAAATATTCCATTAATTTTTAGCAATATAGCCCAGGCAATCTCAGACATACTCAAGCTTAAAAATAAAATGCCCATCAAAGCCACATCTCAAAATGAAAGTAGCCTTTGTTGCGGGATCTGCGCGCACCAGGGGTGCTCGCTGTCAGTGCCCTAATCTAAAGGTAATCTGATCAAAATTAACACTGCGCAACATGTCCGTGCCAGCGCTTACCTGGATGTGTGTAGCCTACCACCGCGGCGTGGTCCTGGGCTGTGGCTCTTGGTGCGGCGCGAAGCTTTAACAAAGTGGTCTTTTTGGCATAATATTATTTTTCATAAAATCAAACCCAAATGATATGCGTTATAAAGTCAAACAAACTCAAAATAATAGTCTATAATGCTCATCAGGATCTATTTCATATTTAAAATATTGTTTCTGTTACAGGGGGTTATAATAGCCTATATCATTCCATTTAGCCTGGCTTTTGTATGTGGTGTTTTTGGCACTGACTCAATGGTGTACACCACCTCCTGAGCTGGCGTGGGATTTTGACTTGCCGTACGCCTATACGCTCATATCGATAAATCTTGAAGTTTACCTGGCTTTTTGTGTACACAAGGTGTACGGTCAAAATTTGGCGTACGTTTGGTTGATAAATATGGGCATTGTGACTAACCCTAACCTTAACCATTATGTATTTGCAATGTAGTTAAATGTTCTTTCAGTTTGTTACACAGTGTATTAGATAGTACAATACTTAATGAGTAGATACAATGTAGTTAAGGGATAATGAAAAATAAAGTGTAATTTAAGTTTGCACATTGAAGCACCACAAAAATGTAGTTTGTTAGCGCAGACTTTTTATTTTATTTCTAACTTTTACCTTTACCAATATGGTCAAGTTTTTGTAGATTATCCAACATGACATCCTCAATTATACATCCATTAATTACAAATTTATAGACTGAAACAGTATTCAGTAGGGGTGGGAGATATGGTAAAAATATTACATTATTAATATCAACAACAATCTTTTTTTTAGACAGAAGACCACTACAAATTCAATGTAGATCCATATCAGAACACTATTTCTTATACTTTTGTTTTATCCATATTATTCTAACTCAC
Organism: Hypseleotris bucephala; assembly: GCA_036025885.1. NCBI lineage: Eukaryota > Metazoa > Chordata > Actinopteri > Gobiiformes > Eleotridae > Hypseleotris > Hypseleotris bucephala. The sequence continues at coordinate 7,948 of JAVQKG010079613.1, forward strand.
CTTATTACAGTGAAAATGACATCAAAGTGTAGAGCATAAATTAATGCACTGTCTCATATTTCAAGACAAGCAGATTGTCATACCTCCTTATCCCAATTCATTTTTTATCATCACCCAAAATAAGAATAATTGAACAAGAACACTAAAATATGCTCATACATTTTTTGCATTACTGTATTTGCTAACTTATTTTGTTGTTAGTGCAGTATGCAACTGTTTAATGTGTATCCAAATTCTCAGTTTTTGTTTAAGTTTTGACAGGAATGAGCTACAGCTACACAGTTATGTGTTAGTTTTTTCCAGCAAGCTCTATCACAGTCTCACACAAACCAGGAAGTACATACACATGTCAGGATGTATGAGAATAACAGCAGAGATCTAGAGCTGGCTTTTATTTCCTTAAAATAAAACCTAAAAATACCAGGAATACACTGTAAATTTTGAAAACAAACAGCTCCTTCACATTATTCCTAATAGATTGAAGTTCTGGATAGATAGATAAAGGATGTATCAACCAATCAGAGTGCTCATGTCCTATAAAAGCATGTGATTGGTTAAACAGTTCCTTCCCTCGCTCTAAAACAAAAACCCTTATAAAACAGCCCACAGGTGACCTCAAAGTCTCTTTTTCTCAGATGACTTCTGTTATGCTGAACTAATAACTAAATCATTATCTTTGCCAAAATACAAGGAAAATGAAATCAGGTAGTGCAACTTTAATTAACTGCTGCCTACCTGTGGATGTGTGATGGCGAAGGTGGTGAGTAGATCAGTGAGTGCGGTCAGGTGGGGGCTGTCCTCTGAACCGGCGTAGTATGAATGAGCTCTATCTGTCCTCAGTACATCTTTGAGAACGTTCCCTCTGATAAACTCTAGATCTTCCAGACTGACCCGAGCTGTCCACTCTCTCTTCAGCTGGTCATACTCTCTGGTCTTCCTCTTCATGTAGTCCATCCTCTCCTGACCGGTCAAACCATCAGGATACACATTCAGGAGGTACCGCCAAACAACCTGAAACACAACAAAGATTCTGGAAGTGACGAAAACTCTCGATGGTTAGGACATGGAAGGGGCTATAGATACAGTCGGCAACATTGGGAACCATGGTAACGAACGGTCATTCGGTGGGGAAAAACATTCCATTCACTTCAATAGAGAAAAGCTGCTATATTGTCTTCTACTCATAAAATACGGCAGCAAATACAAACTTACTCATCATTTACAGAATAATGACCTGGACCTATACAGACCAACGAAGTGATCCAGTGATCCAAATTAGCGGAATAAATACGCAAATTAGTGATCGTTAGCTGTTTTAGCGATCGTTAGCTGTTTTCTAATATAATGAGAGGAATTTTTGAAAGGCGCCAGAGACCACGCTTCCAAATCCAACTATAAAGAATCATATTCTCTATAGATTTCCCTGGTGTATAAATAAACCTTGTCTAGTTAATTGATAAGAATATTCAGGCCTATGATTACTTTTCCTGTTTTTAAGTTTTATAGTTGCAGCACCTGATTAAAAAAAATAAATAAAAATTAAAAAGGTCTATGTTTAAATGTTCACATTCAACCCTCTGTCATGGTCTCACACAAACTAGGAAGTATGAGAATAACAAATGGTAGTCTGAAGTTAGCCTATTTTTATGTATTTTATTTGTGTTTATTGTTTATATAAGTCTGTCAACAGCTTCTACATAAGATTATTTAACATCTTTAATTTGATCTCACAAATACTTTTTAATAAATGATTTCTGGGGGAGCGTACCTTGCGTAGTGACGGCTCCACTCCTCCATGATAAATACGTAGCCTCAGTTCTTCAGGTTTGGTGAGCTGGCCCTGACTGTTCATATAACTGTGGAACTCTGCATCACTCAGAGGGGGCTTAAAGGGTTTGATTTCCTCCCCGTAGGACCAGGTGAAGGCCTGCTGCACCCGGGTCAGGGTCCGGCCAACCTAAACACAAGTTAACATGTATGAGTTAAAAAAAAGTTATTCTCAAACATATCTACTGTATATAGTCTCTCTAATTATTATTTTAATCAGGACTAACAAAGCCGGTAGTTGCGCAGTGGGTAAGCGTTCGCTGGTACAAATCTTTGCTAGATTGCATACTGCTGTAGTGTCTCTTAACCCATATTGGCTATGGCTAGGTATGAATGTGGAGTCTGTACTGTAATGTGAATTGATTGTTGTTGTTGTCTAATGAGTGTGGTGGGTGTGAGTATTTTGCTGGTTTGGGCCAGCACTGCAGAAGGACTGAGAATGAAAATTAGCCTTGGTTTATATTTCACCAGTTCAGTGCCTTGTATAACTTTATATAAAATGATAGTCTATGATTAATCAAGCTATTTGTCTTGTAATTGATATTGTTGATAGTCAGTGTAGTCAATGCAGTAGTGTGTTTTTCTCATATCATCCTACATAGGAACTGTGTCTTGTGCGGCATGCCTAATCACCAAACCACCAAAAGGGCGCTCCGTGCAGAACTTAATGCCTTACCACCCACCGGGGTTAACTTCATTCTGGCTTTCTCAATCCATTAGCCACTATTAATTTATGCTTCATCAACTGACCCTCCATTAAAAGAAATTTGCATTCCATCACACTCAAATCTCTCACAGTGAAAGATGAAGGGGCAATGAATAGTGGTGTAAAACTGTGGAAGAAGCACATTGAAATAAAATCCTAACTGTCCTGTGTGTGTGTGACCAGAGCTGTGTCAAGTACTTTGAGAATTGAAAAACCATCAGAAACAAGGACATGCGTTGTGAACAAGCTTTTAATATTGACATGTATTATGTTCATTAATGTGCACTGTCCTTTTAATAAATAATACAATACAAATAATTACTGTCTGGTGGTGGTCGGAGAGACTGTTGGAGCACAATGGCAGCCATGTCTCTGTCAGTGTGCCCCAGGGCAGCTGTGTGACTGTGGAGTCAATGAATAATGATTTTATGGTAAATGTAAAGCACTTTGTGTACCGTGAATGGCATACCTATGTAAGTGTAATCCGTTAAAGCCTAAAACTAAACCATGACTAAACCTGGCCTAACAAAACCTAAAGCAATTAAACTAGAACAATCAAGGACTAAGTTAGCACTAAACTAAGCCTTAAACAGGTCTAAAGGAAGCCTAAAGCAGGCCTTAACAATTAAAAAATTCAGACTAAATCAAGACCACACCAGGTCAAAACCAGAATGATTTCAGAGTCATGCTAAGGATATCAGGATATCACAAGAAAGAACCACCAATAATACCCAGACCGCAGTTTGAGAACCACTATTAAAAATCATTTTAAATCATTAATAGACCTGGGAGAGCAGAGACTGGGTGAAAGGCAGTGCTGCAGATGCCAGAGTGCGAGTCTTGTCTGCAAACAGCTGTTCAGTACTGATCACATCTTTAGGACTGATGATGTCCCACTCCTCCATCACTGGACCTGCAGGGAGAGGAATTTAGGAAAAGGACCACGTGAAGTAAAAAAATAAATAAAAATTTAACACAAAGATGGCTTCAAAATCACAAAGGAAAGCTAAATAAGGACTAAAACATGGCCAAAGTAGGACTAAATTAAGAAAATGATTACTTAAATTTGACTTTTAAATATAGTGTAATAGCTAATGGTGTTATTGTTCCTATTTGCCTTGGCTTAGAGTGGGTTTGGGTTAAGATTGTTGCTGCACGTGTTGAAACCATGTAGGCATAAGGAAGGCCAGGTAGAAACTGTGAGCTGTGGCTGAAATAGCAGCTCCTATTCTAAAAAGCCTGTTAATGAATCAGTTCAAAGAGTTCTGAGTCAGTTGGCTCTTACCTTTGAGTATGGGGCATTACTATATTTATTTGGTCACAACACATTTCCACTCATTTTATTGCAATATTTTTTATATTTGCCATACATATATAAATTTGCCAATACTGCACTTATTTATACACATTTTTCAATATATTGTGCAGCCCTAGTTAAGAAGATTATATTCCTTTTGTATAAATATCAAACCTGCAAATAATTGTCTTTTGATGCAATTACAAATTTTCTTTGAATGAGTTGTACCTATTTCTACAACTATTTTTATGTTGTTAGAATATAGAATAAACTACTTATTATAACCTCTATTGTGCTGTGTCTTTATAGTCCTGACTTGGAAAATGTAACCAAATATCAAACAGAAAGTGTTAAATAATGCATGTATATACAGACTGCCTTACTGTCTTCTGATGGTTTGATGTCCATCTTGAGCTGCAGGTATGGTTTGGCAGCACTGACAAATGCCACATCCAAATCCGAATCAGACGTCAGGGTGAGGTACACTTCGGCCCCACTGTGGTCCCGGGACATGTAGCTGATCACAAAGTTATGCTTCCTACACGGTGCAGAAACATAACAACATATTATTAGATGTTAAAAGGGCTCTAACGTTACATATTCTATCTGGTTTACCCATTTAAGTCAAAGGCCCTGATGAGGATATGCTGTAGCACTTCCAGAGATGTTATCTGAGGGTCAACAGCAAAGGAGCGTAATTCCACTGGAAGTACTCCATCACACTTCTGAAAACACAAACATGTTAGAGCTGAAACTAACAATACATTTGATTAACTTTTTTTTTTTTTCAATTAGTTCATTTCCCATCAATTAATCGTTGGGATAGTGAAGTTTTTTTGTTACTAAATTTGAAATAGGTGAAGCTAGAATTACTTCACCTGAGGACTCCTGGATTCAGCAATAACAGTTTTGGCCTAATGACCGCTCTGCGTCCATTGTACTTCTGATCTGTCCTGTTTTAGAGTCTGTATACTCCAGTTAATGATTATTGAATACTAAATTTTTCAGTGCTGCAGTTGCCGGTTCGAATCCTCGCTCACTATTGTCGTTGTGTACCTTGGCAAGACAGTTAAGACACATTGAATGTGTGACTGTATGACCGTGGTGTATGGAGGAGCAGTAGGTGCAGAATGGCAGCCATCCTTCCACCAGAGTGTGACTGGGGAGTGAATGACTATTGCACGAAATAGTAAAATGTCTGGAAGTAGTAGAAGAGTGTCTAGAAAAGCACTATAAAGACTATGCATAAGTATTATTAAATTAAATTACTTTATGACTTTTCTAAACATTATTCATTGTTTCAGCCCTAAAATATATGCACAGATAATTATTAAATATTATAACATAAAGTTGTTATACCATAATATGATTTTCAGTGCATTTTTCCCTTGAGGTTAAAGGCAGTTCAGTTATTTTCGTCTAAACAACTTCATCTCATCCATATGGCAAAATCCCATAACAAGACCTGGGGATATTGCCATTGTGTACGTGGCTCTCCTCTTTAATAAATATAAGAACACATAATGAATATTGTCATTGAACAAACAAATGCTAGCTACAATCCTGGAATATATATTTGCATTTCTCCTTTTAAACAATAAATTACGTGGCTCCAAGGTGGCATTTTACGTACGCACAGTAGCATCAGCTGAGCACCCAGCTGACGTCAACTCTGGACTATTGATATTGAGCTACTAGTCTGTGTCGTGAAAAAAAGGTAACTATTATGCTAAACAATATCAACTGTTGAACCGACTGACCTCGACGCACACTGACACACATCCAAATGTTGTCGGCTATGTATTATAGAACAGCAGTCATATCATATCCAGCTGTGCCATTATGTAAACACAATCATAACAAGGGTGGGCCGACAACAATCGACAGGTGACAAGTACACAAAGTGTTAGACCTGAGTCAGAGCTGTATCGCCATGTCAGAGCATGATAATAATACACGTTAAACAGACCAACAATGAACAATGGAGAGATCCATTACAGTAAACCCGGCTGTGAGGCTAAAGCTAACCTACTAGCTTGTAGTTTGAAGGGAATGTACCTTCACTTTAACTCGCACAACACCTCTCTCATCCTCGCCGGCCATTTTGAGCGCTCCACCTGAAAGTAAAGGCCTTAGTGATGAGTTTGTGTCCTACAGGGCCATAATGATCAGGATAGAGGCATGGACATCAGTCTGCGGTGATGTAGTGGTGGTGGTGATGGTGGTGGTGGTTCACTGCTCAGCTCTGCGCCAACAGGGATGATCTTCTTCTGCTGTCACTTCAGCTGAGGCGGACATTGAGGTTATGGAGACATCTGCTGGTCTACATATCAATGACAAGATGCGACACTACTTGGTGGGTAGTAGCCAATAATTTTACTCAGTTAAAGCTAATTAAATTTAAAATTAAATAAAAAATTAAAACAAGCACAAATTAATAAAATATTTGAATATAATAAATTAAAAACTATGGAACATAGCCCTTACTATTGTATTCAATGCAAATTATGTCTGATGTGTAAAAACTTGGAAACTAACTACATCTCTTTAAAACTTAGAATTTTAGGTAGTTTTTTAGACTTTAGATTGATGAAATTGATTATAATAAGATAATTATCCTATTATGTTTACTGGGGCCCCATTTATAAGCCAACTGTGGCTTCTGGGGTGTCCCATTATACAAGGTCTATTATGTGATATTTGTAAATTGTTTTATATTGTTGTCTTGTAAATAAATAAATGAATAAAAATGAAATTATATTTTGTGACTGTAAAAGTGATGTGTCTTCAAATGACAAGGCTGAAAACGGTTGTTCTGCTGCATAAGACACTGAAAATGTCGAAGAGGGCGATGGATGCTATAAACTCTGCAGAGTTCCCAAACTTTTGCAGACACCATTATTGTGTTTTCTGTGTAAATAATGGAAATAAATATCATAAGAACGTCTCATCTGTAATTTGATGCCTTTTTGGAGATTCTTTCCTACAGGCTTCTTCATGCACACTAATACAAATTTTTACCTGGGTTGTCCAAATTTCGATCCCCACTGTACACAAGCCAGGAGGTTTAAGAATTTAATAGCAAAGACCTCGAATTTGGCTTTTAATTATAGTTCTGGATAGATAAAGCATGTACCAACCAATCAGAGTGCTCCTGTCCTATGAACGCATGTGATTGGTTAAACAGTTCCTTCCCTCACTCTAAAACAAAACCCTTATAAAACAGCACACACGTGATCTCAAAGTCTCAAGTAAATCTATAATTTTGCCATTTTTAAATACCAGAAATAATGACTGGGAGTAGATCTTGAGATTCAGATAAAGTGAAGCTGAACACAATTTACCTTTACAAAAAAAAATCTGTTTACATTTCACATATTTGCCATTGCTGGAATTTATTTATGTGGTCAAATCTGAGTACCCAAGAAACAACATTTACAAAAAATTATCTGACTTTTTCACAACATAAATCTTGAAAAATGACTATAGTTTCATTATTATAATAAAGTAAGAGTACTGTTAGTTTAAAATAATATAACTCAAGTTGGGACATCTGCTCTCTCTAATATTCAAAACAAGATATAATCAAATCTGGGACATAAAATCATAAACATAAATCTATTCATAAATATATTCGGTTTGGTTACACTTTATTGTCCCTCAAAGGTGAAATTTTTAATAGGTTAATAGGTTCTGGATA
>JAVQKG010079728.1:0-11517 GCA_036025885.1 Hypseleotris bucephala
ATTTTACTATGATTTTCTTGTATACTTCTGTGCATAACAAACAACACTGCACAATGATTGGAGGCCAGTGTTAAACCTTTTGATGCAACAGTTGGAAAGCCCTACACATAGTGCCTTCACAGTCATCTTAGGCATTATTTAAGATAGATGGTCATTTTTAGGGAAACAGAGACATTTACACAAATACAATTCACAAAAGTGCATAATGACCACCAGAAAAGGGGAGAGAGTTAAAGAGAAAAAAATACTATTTAGTATTTGGCAAGAGGCTGTACTTCCTGTTTGCCTCATTATTTTTAAAATGCATAACAAATAGGACCAATAACAAAACTAAAAAGGAAAAAAAACTAAATAAAATGATTCAAGTCATTCTTCTTGCCCTACAAAGCCCGCTGTGCGCATCAGGATGGGAGGGACGCAATTAGTCTTTTAAACAATGTGCTCCCAGCCCACTATTCCTGGATATCAATGCCTTGGAAAAAGCTCTCATTTCATGAGTACAGTACTTCAAAATAGAAACTCAAAAAAAGTTTCAATATCATATTTAAAATGCACAAAATATTAAAATACCAACTCGAATCACTCAGGAGTTTGCTAGTCACTCCAGGACACACCTCCTAGCAGTTTTACAGTTTTACAGTTTTATGGCGGACAATTGATTGAAATGCAAAATAACTTGTTTAAAGATTATTTAAAAAAGAACTAAGTGGGCATACTATAAAAGGTACATGCAGCACTGTAACCAACCCATGTACAAAATGGTAAGTAAATCAGCTAAACAGGAGCAAAACCCACTTTTGTCATTAATGCGGAAAAATTTAACGTTGACTTAAAATTAAGACATTTTTGTAGTTGTTAAAATATGAATCCTGGTGGCTGAACAAGGGGCATTAATGAAAGATATTGTATGTGTAAGAGTACATGTTTGTAAATGTATCAGTGTTATAATAATGATTAAGTGTACACCTGCAGTTACTGTTGTTTGTGCACGTCTCAGGATAGTCTGTGATATAGGAAGTCTTTGTGTCTGTGTCTGTGTGAAGGTAAGAGCTGGCACTAAAACCAGCAGGTGCTGCAATAAAGTGAGGTCGTCTGAGAAGAGCCAACAGCCAGCACTGGGCTGTGTCAGTCCTCTGGATCAGATCCTGACGGGACCAAACCTGGCTCCTTTAGGTCAGCTGATGAGGGGCCTCCAGCATCTCCATCAGGAAAGTGTCAATAGGTGTGTCACCAATGAGTTTAAAGAAGAACAGATGCTCCAGGCACTTCAAACCAATAGAGCGTAGTGCTGGAAGCCGGAGGAGAAGCTTTGCAAACCTGGATACGACAAAACAAAGAGAACTTATGGAACAAATTATCATAGTGCAGCTAATTAGTAGAGGCTATAGTGACAAAATGTATGCTTTTGGTTCATGGAGCAACTAAATAAAACAGGACATAGAAATAGATAAATAATGCCTTGTAGCAATGATTTTTTTTGGCTCGTCTTGTGTATCAGCAATAGCTGAACATACCTGCCCTGCTGGTCAGGGTACTTATGTTTGCAGTAAGCCTCTAGAGATGCGTACACTCTCTCTCTCAACAGCTCAACTTCACTGGGATTTGATAAACCCTTGGCATCTTAAAACAAAGAAAAATATTATTTCTACAGTAAATGATACGTTCAATATAAAAAATGTCAAAAGTGTACCTGGATTGAAAAGGATAATGGCTCGAAGGCAACCTAGCTCTGTCTTGTCCATTTGCATGTCTCTCATCTTACTCACAAGCTCGGTCAAAACTCTGACAAATACAAAACAAAGTGAAGAACAACAGACAAAAAAGGAGGCCAGTGAAAGAGTGAACACAATAGTTTGAATCCGATTTATAAAAAATATAGCACAGTCATTTGCAAAAGCAAGAATAAAGCGCTTTTGAACAAGGTGCTATATATTACCAGGTAAATACTGAATTTATAACATTACCTGCTAATATCCTACATATAATCTTCATTCTGAAAAAACATATACTCTACAAGAAACTATTTGTCATGCGTTTAAATCTAGTTTAGCAAGCCTACACCTTCCTCAAGAGTTCACCAGTCTAAATTCACTGTTCAATAATGCTGAGGAGTGATTACTTTTTTTTTTACAAATTTTATTTATTTTTTGCCTCCCAGCATACAGTTATCATACAGTCTTGGTTACTAGAAGGCATCCAGATCAGAAGATATTTGGGGTAAATGACTTGCTGACATAATAAACCAATACTGTCTGATTACCATCACATAAAATAATATGATTTAAAATCATTTTGAATTGGATGCCCATGGTCAGACACACATGCAGTAAGGATAAGCTGGTGAGATGTAATGCAAAAACCCATGTGTAGTTTAATAATGTAACATTTTATAGTCTTATTTATCATATTTTTATTTTATTTGTCACTAATAAAGACCTTCAGGCTTTTCATTCGACACCGTTGTCTGTTTAGTAGTGACAGCATAATTATCAGAGTACATTATTATACAAAACTAAGTATCAAAGCTTGTCCAAATAAATATAATTTGTTTAAAGCAGTTCTTATAGCGTTTAGTGTTTTCTATAGATGCCCACTAGCCTGGCCTGCCATGCCTAATGCTTTCTTATGGAAAGCAAAAGGGCATGGAAATGCTCCTATTCCAGTGACTCCTCCCCCTGAGCGAGTTCTACTGGCCAATCAGTGCCGCGCACCGTTTCTTCTCCAAAAAAATAAAGATAAAAAATAAAATATGGCGCCGGGTCGGAGAAAGTGTTTAATACAGCTCTCTCGTCTTTTTAAAATGATCTAAATATGTCACAAGAAGAAGCTACAGCCTCGTGCTACACTGTCGTCACCTGCACACTTTCTGTGATTGGTTTATTTGGCGCCGGTTAACTCCGCCCCGTTTGTGCTCACTATGGCAGCATTTCCAGACTAGTCGTCTGAATGGAATTGACAGAGGATGAGTCTGGTAAGCCAAGCTAGATGCCCACAGTTTACCAAATAATAAACTGAGAAGCAATAATACCATTGTTTTTGTGATCTTTTTGGCTGAAGAGGAAGGGGTCATGATGTTTGTGTAGTGGCATAATTACCTGTCAAATATGGCCCCCACCTCAGCATTGTGCCTGTCCCTGTGTGTTCAATGACAGTCTGTTATTACAATGTTATTACACAGTTACATTGTTTTTGCAATTGCCTGATTTATCAATGAATACACAAATTCAATCTGGATTTTATTGATGTGGTGAGTGTATCTTTAATTCAACTCTATTAAAAAACTTGGAGGGTTCTCTGTTTTTGGTTTAGGTTTAGCCTTTCAAAAGACAACTTTTAACAGTCCTACAACATGAAGGTATAGAGGTAAATCTCCTGAAGTAGACTGATATAATTTAATTAACATTTTAGTTTGGAAAGATGCATAGAAAAAGCAGAAACCCGATAATGGAACAGTTTGTTGTGCTGGTTAATATTTCTTTATATCAATAAAATACCATTTTAATGCAAGATTAAATTAATCCATCGAGTTGTAAACGAATCTATATTTTGATATGTTGCCTGAAATGTTTTATTTTTGTGGTTAGATGTTTTTTAGAAACTATTGACCACATTTTTGCACCTCATAAAGTACAGTTCAACTTTAGGGTCTGAGCTTGACATAGAGTTTGCAAAAAGAAAGCTGTGCAAAATGAAAACTAAAAAATAACCCAGTTAGTTTGACTTCTAACCTGATTTTACAGTGATGTCCTACCAGTCACAATGTAGATACTGTCTAATTAACAGTGCATTGGCTTGTGATATTGTCTTTTCTCAGCGAAGGTAATAATTAGGGCTGTCAATGTGTCAACGCGTTAACGCATGCGATTAATCAAAAAACTTTAGCGCATCCCTAAAAAAATAACGCAGGTTAGTTGCATTATATTTTGTCCTAAGACAGTTGTTTATTTGAACCGCCGGATGGTTACAGCCCTGCCTGCCAGGTAACCCTCTGCGTGAAAACATGTAGGATTCTGCATTTACTGTCCTCAAAACTCCTCCATGAGCCGCGGGTGCAGCCGTGAGCTCTCCCCTGCCTCAGAGCACTCACAGACGGTCACTGTAGCGCGCTCTCTCTCTTTTCCTTCTCACTCGCTGGTGCCCTGCGGACCATGTGACAGAGGGGAGAGCAGAGCATATGCACATGTCCGCTCGTTTTAAACTGCAAACCCGCTTAAATAAAAGAATCTAAATAACGTTTGTTAACATTATAACACTTGAGACTCATGACAGCGTGTAGTAAGGGGTGTATTTTTAGTAGTAGTGAAGGGAGAGGCCTGGAGCTGATAAACTGATTGTATGGAAGGATATGGATGTCTGTCAGTTTTAACGAGTGAATTTATATTTGTAAAACATTTAGCCTTATAATAAGTATAATAGTATAATAATGAATAAAATATATGACATCAAATATAAAAAAAAATGTAAATTGTAAAAAAATATATTTTGTAATGTTCAAATAAGTACCTAACATCTGCAACTAATAGAGACTTCTTTGTATTAAAAGGAACAATTTTGCCAAGTTTTGCTATAGTGTTGGTTTTAAAGTTACACGTTCACACTGTAAATATAAAACGTTCTAAAAGACGTTGAGATGCAAATAAATGACTATTATTGCAATAAACGATTATCATAATGTTAAAAAAAATCCACAATAAATTCATTGTCAGTGTTTTTATTGTGATAAACGATATTATTGTATATTGTCCCATCCCTAATGTGTGACTTATATAATTTTACTTTTGACTGAAACTTAAATTTGTCACTCCAGTGTTATTATGGGTGCTCTCCAACTTGGCTATGAATAAGCTGTGATATTTTAGATAAAACATCAGCTCCCTTACATGATTCCTGATAAATTCTAGTTCTTGATAAATAATGTTTCAACCAATTTGTGTGAATTGTTGAAAACAAATGGTCCTGCTCTCTATCACAAAAGCCCTAATATATCATACATTATTGCCACCCTTGCATCCAATTGGCCAAAATGCTAACTATCAAACTGACTGCCATGTGAGTCCTAATGTTAAGAATACTACTATTAGCTACATTATCCACACTATAGCTGCAAGAACTTTACACACTATACTTTGCTCTTGTATGTATATGTGGTAACTTATTTGCTACTATTTCTTGCAGTTGTTTTGCGTTCTGTTTTACTATTTAAGTTTTCACTTTTGTACTATTTTGCTGTAAGATACACAAGCAGATACATTAGACTATAATTGATTGTGACAGCTGATGTTAGTGTCCAAACTTTTTGAAATCCCTACTTTGAAAGCCTAGATGACGTCTTCCTTTTTCACTGGCCATTATTATATAAATCTGCCATTAGGTTTTTAACCAGTTTTCCACAAAACCAAGTGAAAAATGCATACTTTCCAGTTTCCTCGTATTATTTTACCGTCTGCCAATCAGAGGTGAGCATGTGTTTTGAATTTGAATCCTTGGCCATGGTGAGTCCTCTTTAACCCCTCCCTGCTCAGTCATGGCCGCACACATGGAACAGATTCTTGGAAGGAGGTAGGAGCCAGGGAAGTTTTCATTGGCAGCACATTCTTCTCTTCACAGCACCTTTATAATTCTATATGGCGTCTATGGATCAGATATAACTCTGTTGTAACTCATTATACTTAAGCTACTGTTTACTTACCCCCTACAACTGAAGGCTGCTCATTATTTAGAAGTTGGTCACTGCTTGCTGCTTCGTACAAATCTGTAACAGGAAAAAAATGTAGGTTGTTGCATTTGAGGCTCCAGAAAATATCACAAAATTGACATAGAGTTGTGTATAATATGGCAGTAAAAGATTGTATTGTGATATTATGTATTAATTTATAATGATCTGCTAACCAGCACATTTATTTAGGCTCTGCTGGAACAATGCCAGTATTGTTATGAACAATTAGAATAATATCCTAATGTTCTCTATCAATGTAGTCAGCATGTGTGTGTTTATCATGGTGTGCAGGTAGACTCGCCTTGGATAGTAGTTATAGGGCTTTTGTTCTGCAGAACATCAAGTTTACACTTGTCATGAACATCCAAATGTGGAGTTAGAGGCAGCCTCAGAGGGTCAAACAATAGCGTGGCTTTAGAAACTGCAGAAATATATGACTGATACACACAATTTTGTCATTTTTCCAAGCAGCTATGTAACCTTGTATTAGAAGCTGGATTCTTACAATATTTGTTGTTTTCCAAATTCATGAAAATCTATCTTGTACTGCTCCCACCTGATCCATCCGGCTCGACTCCACAAGTGGTGTGACCCAATCACATGGCAGTATTTGCCGTGAGTGGGAGGGCTTTAACTTTCCCCATAACAACAAGTCTTTAAGCAAAACGTATTAGTAACATGGGGACTCTAAAAAGTATAATGCATGCTGCTATATCTTTAAAGTTCTTTGTTTGGCTACGTCATATCATGTCATTGTTTGGCACTTCAACCAATCAGCTCTCTCCTCTTTAGATGTTTTATACAGTAGGAGCAATCCCAGATCAATCTAGCTTTTGCCAGGTTTATGCTTGGTTGCCAAAAGATTAACATTGCATTTATTTAATTGATCTTGTACTTGTTTTTAGCCCAAAAGTCTACAACAGACCTAATACAGTACAAAGATACATATAGACAGACAACCATTCATTCTCACATTCATTAACTATGGGCAAATAAGATTAACAAATTCTTATGATAATAACAAAATATGTGATGTGTAGTGAATAATGTGGTGTTGTTGTTTGCCTATGTTAATGACCTGTAGTATCCTCCATGGTGACCGTGGTCACATGACTGTCCCAACTCTCTGTAGTATCCATGGGCTCATCGACTTGATTCTGAGAAGGTCCTTCATTTCCTGTGGGCTCAGCTTTGTGTGAGGACTTAGTTTTGTCTGCTCAAGACAAAAGACAAAAACATGCCAATATGAATGAGTTGCTGTAGGTTCCTTCAATAGGTAAATTGATAAATATCATTTAAGTTCTAAAACAATAAACAAAATGCTCTAAATATATTTTGATATACAAACAAATTATCTCAGAAACAGGCTGCATATGAATGTGTAAAAGTGAATAGTCTTTGTCTCAGCCAATCACAGACTCCAGTAAAGTATGTGATTACTAGTTTATTTAAAGTCAGAGTACATGCTTATTTAACTTCAGATTGTTTAAAAAGAAGCGAATGCATGAGACGATCTCTGTTTCAAGCATTTCTGTAATATCCTGTAAGTAAAGTGTGGTGGGTTGTTTGGGGAGTGTGACTGTAATGTAAATAACGGACTATTAAATGCTGTAGAAAGCCTTGAGGCCTTGATAAATTACTATTGACACGTAAAAACTACATTCAAATTGGAATAAGTAAATCATCACTCATCGGTCTCTGTGTTTAGGTAGTATCAGAGTACTGTGTCTCTTCAGTGTTTAGTGATGAAACATGAACATAGTGCTGAAGTTACCTTGGTCTTCATCTGGACATGGTCCTCCGGTCAGCTCGTACAGGTACTTGTGCCCAGTTTTACGAAGAACTTTCAGAAACGTGGAGTACCATCTAGTCTGACCTCGGGTTATTCTGCTCAGAAGCTCATGAGCACCTTCTCTGTTCCCTGCGTTTGTTGTTTTTGCCAAGATCTAACGATACACCACACATAAACATGACATGACAATGTAAATGTTCTGTATGCTAGAAACACACTTAAAGTGACTGAAGTATGTGATGTTGCTTTTACTGTCAAAGATTGTGTAAAAAATAGAGAAATATTCCAATAAAATACAGTAGTAAAGAGAATACAAAAATGAAGGTTGTGATGCCCTTTAAGTCATATTACACCATGTAGGCCTAATGCCTCCGGTTCTATAGATCTATACTGAATAATAGTAATACTGATTAAGGTGCTCTGTGGTGTCACTTTAAAATAAAGCATTCTTCTCTCCCCTCCACACTAGTAATGGAACTAGCCTATAGCTCTACAAGGCCACTCACGACATAAAGTGCACACGTCCGCCATCTAGTGCGTAAAAGCTGCCATTACTACATTAATGTGTACTAATAGGCCTGTAATCGTAGCAAAACTCTCCAAAACCAACCTGCACTGTCTGTAGCTGACTACATGTAAAAGCATCGTGTGTTTCAAATTCACTTACAATTTCCTTGTCGTCTTCTGAAATCAGCTCATCAGAAAAACACTCCATGCACACTGTTGGGGTGTCCATGTCCAGCAGACTGGGGCACAGGATCTTGATAAGCCGGGCGTGTTGTGTCTCCTCGGCCTCCTCCTCCGGGGAGACCTTACCCTCCATGTACTTAGCTGCCGTCTCACACCCTCCATGAAGCAGAGCGTCCGCAAAGGCCCGGTACCAGCCGACGTCATGGGGCCTCTTTAGGACCTCAGTGATGAGACTGTCCGCAGCAGAGAGCTCTCCCTCGGCTTGAGCCTTCTGTCTCACCCGCTCTTTCTGTTCGTCACTGAGGAAGTGAATATGCTGGAGCACCGGGTTTACTTTAATCAGCTGTTTGAGCCTCTGCCTAAGAAATTCAATGAGTTGCTCCCTCTCCTCGTCTGTGTCGGGATCCATCCTAAAGCCTAGAGTGGCGCACGCGTCCGACTAAGTCTATTTAAAGGTACGAGGCGAGATAAAGGAGTAAGGCAGCGGGAAACCCCGGGACAGCTTACCGTCAACTCAGTGTTTTTGTTTTCCAAACACACAAGTTTCACTTTCGATTCTGCAGAAGAGAGAACCATCACCGTGTCTGTCCACCAGGGGTCAGTGTTGCTGGCTCATTCAGACAGCATTTGCTTATAACAGACACAATACAGCAGTTTTTAGACAGCCAATCTACAAAACATGCCTATGTGCTTTTATACAAGATTAAATAGCATTTAGCATAGTAATGTCCCTTCCTTTACAGACAGACAACATACTTTTTTCTTATAGCGTACACTGTAAGTCAGACAATCTAATCAAATTAAAAGAACTCAGTTCAAGATATTATATTATTATATAAGTCAACAAAGACTGTAACAGAACCAATCCAGACTAAACCAGGATCTAACTACATTTTAAATTAGTAGCCTCCTACCTCAGCATACCCGAGACTTCAGCTGCAAGGGATACCACTAAGTTTTCTTAGCTTTTAACTATGTTATAATGTTGTTTCTACCTCAAAAACATACCAAGTTGTGTTTTGTTTCATTCAGGCATGTTTGAGTAGGCTACTAGCTAGATAGTAAGAGCTGAAAACATACTCATCATGCGATGCAAAATAGGAAAAAAACACTCCAGGAATTGCTCCTGCCTGCCTGTGAACAACTTCCATTTACTTACTAGGTCATTTGTTGCGGTCAGGGGAGGAACTAAAATAAAATAATAATTATTCTTTTTTTTTTTTTTCTTTTTTTTTACTTAGGCTATCTAGAGTTAGGTCTATTGAACATTTCACCTGAAAGATAAATCCTTTCCTGGAGTGAGATGTTCTGTTACCATGGAAATCAAAACAACTTTACTTATAAACATAAGAGCTGGGGCTAAACTGAGGACCCCATGAGTACAACTGTTCCTACTTCATGTTATTGTGTGCGGTGAAGAGAAACTAAATATATATCCAAAGACATGTCCACTGAGAAGACCTCTCTCTCGGACCCCACTCTCCTCTGTGAGCTTCGGATGAAGACCCTGCACCTCTTCAATACCAACTTAAGTGAGCACTCCATCAAGGTAAGTGTGGATCATATTAACATATATATGCATTTTAATGTGTATTCTGTAATAAAATAAATAAATAAAATAAACTGACAGACTACTAGGAGAAGGACCTAAGCAGACTCCACTACTATTGGTCAAAGTTGTATCTCACAAACTCTGATATGATGTTGCTGTAGAGGCCAGGGAAGGGACTAAATCAAAAATAATAATTATCACATACATTAACATAGAACAGGGTCAGATTAAGCTTTGATACCTTTAATACAAGTAATGTATTATAATTAATTAAGCTCAGTTCAAAATAGTTACTTCTACAGACTACTTCACAGACAAAATGCCCACCAAAGACTCGACTTATAATGCATATTCTGAATTTAGGTCATTTTAATTCATTTTGCTTTGAATAATTTGGATAGTTCAATGTAGTAAAAGTATTTGTGTTGTCTAGGAGATGAGTGACAGCCTCCAGAAACTTAACCAGAGCTGCTTCTACCTGGAGATGGCTGCTGGACCTCTGTGGGCTTTGGTGGACCAGCAGAGGCTTCATGGAGCAGCCAACGTGGCCCGCACTCAAGTGGAGCTCCTTCTGGCCCTTCTGGACATGCTCCTGGAGGAGATCATCTGCACTAGACAAGAGCTCCAGGCCTTCTTAGTGTGTTGTGAACAGGGCACGGTAGACGCACACTTAGTGAAGACCACACAGCATACCCTATCACGGATCTACGACTACATCAAGGACTTCCACACTAGGCCTGCAGTGAGCTTGGGCCCTTTGGAGCTAGACAACCATCTCATCCCAAACCATGGTAACACCCCAATGCCACAGATCATGGTGTCAGTGTGTCCCAAACCGCCGGTGATGTTTGACCGCGCTCAGTCATATGTCAAAGCCACCACGGTTGTCCTGGTGTGGGGCTTCTCTGATGAAAAGGACCAGGAGCCTAACCCTCAGTTTGAGATCATAGTGAAGGCCCTCCACCCCAGTGTAGCAGAACATGGAGAGTACAGCACATATCTAACCCAGGCTTACTGCTGTACGCTGGAGCACCTAACAGCTGACTGCACATACCAGTTCTCAGTCAAACGGCCTGATGTCTACACCCTGGTGTACACACGCTGGATGGACACCATTACTTTCACCACCTCGGCTCTGTAGAAGTCAATCAGAAGACTCTACGACAAATATTCTATGTAGTATTAGATTTGAAATAAAATATTCTGAAGGCGAGACACTTAAAGTTTTTTTCTGTCCAGTTTGGTCTCTTTAGAGGGCTTTCAGCTGGAAACAAAGCAAATGTCTAAATCTTTATATTATAACATTTAATCAACATCATATAATTTCATATACTTGTATGATCAATTCTAAATTCAGAGGCTGTTTTCTCTCACACACACAGGATCAAATTTCCCAGTCTTGTACTTACACTTTTGTTTTCAATTACACTTTTTGTTTCAGTGTTTTGAAACTCTACAGAAAGGCTTGTTGATACTAGATAATATACTAGAAAATAATGCATTGATTTTATATAGCGCTTTTCGCTTTCGCCTACACCTCCTCAGCTCTGCCAGAAGTGAATGTGAAAACAGAATATTCTAAGCAGCATCCAAATTGAAACTATTTTTTCTTAATATTAGTTTGCATTATAAGGGATGCACCAATATGGAAAAAATCGAAAATTGAGGCAGCTTCAAATTTCTTGCTTTAACCTGTAGACATAATAGATTAAAACAAAATACAGCAGATTAATAACTCAATCTAGTAAGAAGAAATCAACAGATCAA
>JAVQKG010079743.1:0-10643 GCA_036025885.1 Hypseleotris bucephala
TACTTTCCAACATAACATACTGTAAGCTTTATGCTTGGTTTTATTAATTTTTTTATATTTAGAACATTCATTTGCGAATAATAAATTACTTAATCTTGATGGCATATGGATACTTCAGCTGTTATATCCTCCCCTGGCTTTATGATGACTGCCAATGATAATGACTTTTTATGCATGTACAGCCGTGTGAAAGATGTTAATAATCATGTAAGCATATGCCCCATTACCTATGACCTCTTGGATATCAGTGGGATGTGTAAACCCCTCCCTTTAATAGTTGTTTTCCTGCCTGTGTTGTTTGTTACACAGGTTGGTGCTTCTTTCATTTTCCATACAGAAGTGAATGATGAGGTTATCAACCAGATGTGTCACACAGCAGGCTGCTTTCATCTTACTTATTTACGACTAGCCCTCTGCAGCATGTAAATATAGTATATCGCAGTGCTGTCTGAAGGGAGATGTCAGATTTGAGACATATTCTATAGAGACACAGACAAGATAGGCTTTACAACTTGATACATCTATATATCTTTACCTGTTTACTGTTTTGCTTTTTGAAATGCTAAAAACTGAAACGAGCAGTATCCAACAGTCAGCCACAAATGCATTATTTCTGTAAAAGACAGGTTGTAAAAAGGCACCCAGTATGTATAATACAAAAAGCCTTAGACACGTTGAACAAAAAGCCATGTTTATGAAAGAACCAAGAGAAACCTTAGAATATTATGATTTTTCTGGCATTGCTTTGTTGTTCTGTTAGCGGGATAGCTCACATAGTAATGGAGGATGATTACATTTTCAGAAAAAGTCAATAATAGATCCTGAAAGAAATTATTCCAAATATACTATACTCCAGCCACGAAGTAAAAGGAACACACGATATTGTGAATTCACACTGGTTTGGTATTACTAGTTATTATTTGTAATTATGGCAGAGGTCGTCTATGTTTCTAATCCTATGTAAATCTGCCTTCACTGTTTGCTGAACACAGGGGTCCTCTGGTAATA
The DNA here is from genome assembly GCA_036025885.1 of Hypseleotris bucephala. Lineage (NCBI taxonomy): Eukaryota > Metazoa > Chordata > Actinopteri > Gobiiformes > Eleotridae > Hypseleotris > Hypseleotris bucephala. Next base: position 1,009 of record JAVQKG010079743.1, read on the forward strand.
CTAGTGACATGTGAATGCTTGATATGAACTCTATAATAAACACAAAAGCATTTCAAAATACCCTTGAAAGGTGCATTTTACATTTCTGTTGCATTAAAACCCATAAGAATATTCAATAATAATATGTGTACAGCCAATTTTCCAGTCTAATGTATGTGGGTATATAGACTAAAGTTTGCCAAATACAATAATTAGCTTAACACATCCTTAGTATCGAAGGTTTAACAAACACCTACATTTTGTATACACATTGTTTATTCACCACACACAAAAGGGAATGTTGTCTGGCATGTTATTGTGTGTGGGTGTCAGAAGGTGTAGCTCTTTTATCTGGTGGTGATGTCGCTGAAATGATGTTAAACAGAGGTGATACAGGGCCAGGCAAGAGAGTGATGTCAGGGCTTCTGTGTTCTGTGTAATCGGATAATACTGTACCTCACAATGGATGTCTATTGGTAAGATTTTGTTGTTGTTTTCTTGAGACTTTTTAATGGTCTTGGTCATAGTCTCCTAAAGTGGTGGTCTTTACTTTTTCTTTGCCTCTAAAAATCCTTAACGTAATCTAAGACTTGGTCTTAACTTCTAAAAGTCTCTTTCCAAGTCTTGACTTGGTTTTGGCCTGTTAAAATTTGTGGTCTTCTCTTGGTCCTGACTTTGTCCATTTATAGTTTTTATTTAATATAAAATATGTATTGTTCTACTTAGTTTTACTATTTTTTTCTAGTAGTACACATTTGTTTTTATTATTATTTTGTATAACAGATTGAACTTGTTCTGTTTTGTAAAATGTACTATATAGTGTACATAAAATGTCCTTGTAGGAAAACTTGGCTTTTGACCCATCCTTCACTGGGTAAGGAACCCATTATGAGCAATGGTCCTGGTGAGGATGTACATAGCTGGAGGGTTAGCCAATTGTGCATGTTTTAGGTTGATGGGAGAAATTGGATTACCCAGAGAAAACCCACACAAACGTGAAGAAACAATCAAACTCTAGAGAAAGGACCCTCTGCCCAACATGGGACTAGATCCTATGACCTTCCTGCTGTGAGGTGACTGTGTTGCTAACCACAATGAAAGTGCATTGGATGATTTTGACTTCATCTTGAGGGAGTCCAGCTCTCTAAAAGTCTCAGTCTTGGTCTTGACTCAATCTTTCTTCACTGTGGGGCTAGTCTTGACAACAAAACTAAAATACATCCAAATACAGAAATAGCTTAACAGTGTCCACGGTAACCTTGACCCGTCTCTATGGCAGCATTGTGTCTGACAGGAAGTTCATGCGCAGCTCATTGTCTACCGTGGGGATTTAGGCGACAGATTTAATTTGATGCTGATGTGTGTGTGTTTTTAATTTAATGGCTTGCCAAGCACACTTGTCGGGTACTGAGTTAAGGCGACCTCACCATCACACTGTCGCTATGGTCACAGCTTTTACTGTACGCACCGATTCCCTTGCTTGTTAATCTTCTTGCTCACTGCCTGCTGCCTATAAACATGTTTTTAATAAACGCTAGTGCACCCCTGTTTTGTTTATACAACTCTGCCCAATTTCCCCATTCATATTTGATAGCTCTTCATGCTTAAAGGTAATTGTGGCTGCCATGTTGCTTAGCTCAGGTTCACCTGCACAACTAAAGGTGCCTACAGCAAACACTTCACGCTCACAAAGTAATTGCACGTCGGGGCTGTTGCGCAGTCTTTGCTCCATTAGTTTTGTTTGCCTCGCTGCATAAAGCAATAATACCTCCTTCCCATTGTACATAAAACTAGAATTACAAAGTGTCTTCATGTTACCACACAATATTACATACAGTATATTATCTGCAAAAGTAAATATTTGATGTAAGAATGAAAATGTTTCTATTTGAGCCTTTGGATGACTACCACCAAAATACAAGTTTAATGGGAATTGAACTGTTAGTATGGGAAAACCTGTACAAATCAACCCAAATTAAAAAATAACGATTAATCATTTATTCACTATAATTAGAGATGCACCTACAGTATCAGCCCAACACCGGAATCGGCCAAAATGAACTATACCTGCCAATATCGGCATCGGCCTATTCAGATGCTTAATGTTAACCTGTTGTTAAAAAGCATAATTTGTAATATTTAAGTTTAGAAACAGCCAGAAAAAGAATATCCCTAAATCCTAAATTTAGAGTGACAAAAATGCAGTTAAAACAAGATTTATTGCCTATTTAATAAATTTAAAGCAGAGAAATATCGCTTACTAAAACATGTAAGGTATTGGCCAAATTGCTCATTGAAATGTCAGTACTGGCCCAATAGATAACTAAAATATCGCTATTGGCCAAATTGATAACTGAAATATCGGTGCATTCCTAACTATAATAATTAACTATCTAAAATAATGTTGTTATTCTAAAGGTTATGACCGACAAAATCATTATTTGTTTATGACTTCCAGACTTTTGTAAACTTTCCCCACTGCTCTGTTAACTGCAGTTTTCACATTCTTTAAAGCTGAGACAGGCCCTTAAAATTCATAAATGTTTCCTTGTGAACAGTAGCAGAGCTGTCTAAAAAAAATACAAGGTGTTTTCAATTAAACACTGAACACATTTGAGCTTTATAACTTGTTTGTCCATTCATTAATTGTAGAGCATTCATTACACTAATACTGTATAACATTGTCTTAATAGGTCACACACACTTTCTCAATTATTTCTGAGTGATAAACACAAGTTGTTTTATGCATCCAAATATGTGTAAAAAAAAGACACAAAAGAGTTTGGGAGCAGCTTTGAATCATAATGTCTGATTCTCTCTGATTAAAAACAACTGTTCAAATAAGTTTTGGCAGCACTGTTCCTGTGTTTGTCTTTGGTGGCTGTTTTCTACATTAATTTTTCTAATATGATTAAGTCCTGACATGACTTACTATAATTTATTCTTTACAACCAAGACTGCAAACAAAAACAATGGATTTAATTGAACGCAATCAATGGATGAAAGAAAATCAGTTTTGTACCCATTTGTACAATATACGCCTAATGTTCTGAAACATCTGTACTTCTGTTTGGACTTTATGTTATAGGACTTTTTATTTATTTATTTATTTTTTTTTTACAAATTGTGACTTTGAGTGTATACAAAATTCTTAACAAGTTGACACACAATAAAACCATGTTGACACACACAACAAAACCACGCATAAAGTTTGTCCATCCTTCAATTGTAATGAAAGCATGTGGACGAAGTCATTAGCAGAAAGTAAAGTGCATACAGTATGATGACTATGATAAATGAGAAGGAAGTTGCTGTTTATCTTATGCCTTTGAGACATGCATTTCTCAAGCCTTTCCCATTCAAGTAAATGATTATGTCATTCAGCTAACGCTGACTCTGTGTATTGCATTTTTAATGGTGTGCAATTTGTCAAGTGCGTAACGTCAGACTGTACATGCGTTCCCACACTAGCCAATATGCTTTATATAATGTATTTATTTTAATGCATGGTGGAAAATGAAGAAGAGGGTATGAGGAGTGATACCATGTTAATCTGTCAGGGGAGTGTCTCATTCATTTTCAATAAATAGTCATCACAAAACAATGTTCTGGTTTAGTTTAATCCAATAACACTTGACTCAGTGTCAGTTTAAATTGGTCTATCAAGCTTTCTGCGCTGTTTAATCCCTCCTCGATGTCCCAGATACCACTAGAAACACATTTAAGGGCTAATAACTGCACCGAGAATGACACAAAATATTCAGGAAATTTATTGGATGGGCAATATTACCAAGTTAAGTATCTCCCAGTGTGTAAGTCAACAGAACAGCCTAGTAATTTTTAATTTTGGAGCTCTCTGACACCTCAATTAAAATCTGAATTTGATCAAATACAACTTGAATTAAAATGGTTCATAGGATCATAGATAGTCTATTTGATTGTTTGCCCCAGAGCTTTATGTAATTTCTGAAAACATATGTGCAGTACAATTAATATACCAAGGATTACATATCCACAATAGAGAGAAATACATTACTGTAACTATGAGAAGACAAAGGGGTATAAATCCTTAGCCTGGCATGCCAGACTCTAAGATAAGGTACGGTAAGGAGTCTAGGAGCTCACTCGCATCAACAGATTTCTCTTTAACTTACTGCTGTGGGTAGTGTAGTTCTGGACGCCTGAAAGGTGGCAGGACCCCAGATGAGAGGTCTCATTCTTTCACAAAGTCCTAACCCTTCAAATTACATCTTATTTGACTATGCAAATTAGTCTCAATTATTCATGGGAGTTTGGGTAAAATAATATTTGGTTTTTATTCCTGACCATATATTATAACACTTAAATAAATATCCTTCTCTTTCTCAGGTAAGTGCTAAAGGCGAAAGGGAAGTAAGTTAAGTTTCACTAATCCATGCTGTAGAATGGTCTCAATTGATCCTAGCTCTAAAAAGCTTTGCTCTGTACCAAGTCAATATTTTTGGAAAAGTGTGCTCTCTTGGGTAACTTGTACAACTTTTTCTCTCATAAATGTTTAGTATATTAACATTTATTAAACATTTATTTTCATAAGCAACCATGCCATAACCATATACTAAATTTGTTGTGGATCAGAAAAGCTTACAGGCTAACTTTAAGTGAATTGTTCAACATTGTTAAGGGCTTTGTGGCTTATTGGAGAAAGCATTTACTTTAACTGGACTAGATAATCTCTCGTTTGAGACAGATCTAGGGGACTATTTCTTTAAGAGAAATTGTAAGTTTTTTCTAGTGAGAGTATACATATATAAATCATAATGTAATGTTCATAAATTAAAATTGGTGTGGTACAACCATTCTAAATGTGCCCCATATAAGATTAGTATACTAAGTTAGAGTTTAATATAAAGGTTGAAAAGGTCAAAAGCAGCTTGTATGTCCATGTCTTGACGCTTGTGTTTTGTGATACTCAAACCTTTCTTATTTTAAATGTCAGACGCTTGACTCCTGCTGTGCCAGTCACAGTCATTATGCCTTTACTGGACCCTTTTCTACAACCTTTAAAAATATCATACTGCTTCTATGTATGGTTATTGGTTATCATGAAACTATATACACTATTTTATATCAGCAGCATTACTTTGTATGCCTCACACAGGATGTCACTGTGACTGATGATGGGTCGTTTTGAAGGTCGATTTAAATGGCAAATTGTCACTACAACATCAATTATGTAACCATCCTGTCATCTTCAAAATTTAGCTTTACGTGTTTTAAACTCTGCATGCTTTGCCAAGACTGTTTGTTGAGCCGGATTCTCATTTGAATTTCCAAAGGGGCTATGCTTCTTGAAATGTGCTGACTCCCCAATGATGTTGAGTAGCACAGCAAAAAATAATTCGTTTTTTGCCCTAACCAATCTTGGCGACAATATGCAATAGGCCTCACACGACACACACACTTGTGAAAAATTGACTGGTCTTTTTCTCATTCTTCTCTTGTTCAGTTTGCAAATGAGCTAAAGTGTCACTGAAAGCCTCTGATAAGGGACAGTAGGATGCAGAGTGAGAGTGACACATACAAGTGGCATCCCCATGTGCCATGTTAGATAAGGCAAAGCAATTCTCAGGCAGCTCTTCATATCTTCTCTTAGACTTGATGATTGTGGGGACAGAATAACCTTTCAGCAACAACGCCCCCTTCGACTGCTATATTTTTTATTTTTGGTTTTCAGTGCAAATGTACACTTCCTAGACTGAATTCCTCAACCCTCAAGCTTCTAATATTTTTTCACCTCTTTAATTCTCCCAGAAAAGAACACCAAACCATAACCTGAAGCAAATGGACTGTAGAAAACTGCTGTTATCCATATGTAATTTTACTTTAGAAATGTTATTGGCTAATGTAGAAAGATTTGAATTCAGGACTTACTGCTTTTACTAGTTGGTGGAATGGTGTCTAGGTGGTTAGCACTGTCACCTAACAGCAAGTTAGAAAGGTTCTGTATTTGTTATTTGTTGGTAGTCTTAAGATTTGGAAAACCTGGAAATTGTTATTTTTTTTACTTAATTTATTGTAAATTGTAGGGTTGAAATCTCTTTATTTTTTTTAATTTTCTCTGATATAATGTTAGCTCAATCCCTTCTATCCATCTCTTTGTGTAGATCACAACATGTGCATTGCATTGTAATACAATCTCTTAAATTGTTTCATGTCTTTCCCGCTGCCTTCTCCGATCTTGTGTCAGGGCTCACAGTCTGAAATCCTCCTGATCCAATCTAATCCATATTTTACATGACCCATCTGTCATAGTCCACAACTGTATCTCCATTGCCTGCATTTCTGTGAGAAGTGAGAAGGTACAGCACATTGTATGAAGTGGAAGCTCAGGTGTGATGGACACAGAGACAGGTGATGATTTAGGAAGATGATAAAAGAAAAGCTGAGTTGCAATGCTCTGTTGTTTGTGCGAGTCTGCACCAAGCTCGGCTGCACGGATGAGCACCTCGCACCAATTATTTGCACTAGCCAACATTTTCAAGGGAAGTACATATACAGTGTACCTTGTTCTTTCTTGTGCTTTGCCTCTTTTGAAATATGCTGTAAATGGCAGCTCACACTGGATTCCACAATTCAGGTTTAGCTTTCTGTCCAAATTCTGCTGGTCAGTCTGTAAATATCAAACTTTAGAAATATGTGTTCCTTTTGCTGGTAGAAGTTTAGATGATCTCAGATTCTTGTACATGACCCAGTTTAATGAGGAGGAGGTTGCATCATAAACAGTGTGTGGATTGTAACACATTTTCGTAAGACTGAGTGGAGGCAGCTCACAGTCAGTCTCAGTATAATGCGCTCAGAAAAATAAGACCAAATCTCTTCAGGTGGAGACTGTCATTGTCCTTCACTCACAATGCAGACACCTTTCAAGTGCTTTATAACAGTCCAGCCCCAGTACCTTACGGCAACCCCCTACAGCATTCTCATGGATGTGTTCAAAAACAGTTGACTCAGTAGAAAAGAGCTGACTGTTAAGACAGGTTGAACTTCTGAGTTTCTCCTTGTTTAATAGCAGGAAGTATTTTTCCCCCATAGTATCCAAATCATGATTTTATTAGTAAGAGAATTGCAACAAAACCTGTATAGACCAACTGGCAAGACATCTTCTGAGGGAGACTACAGTCGTTCTTTTTAATAGTATCCAAAGCACTTTGGGTGTACATTATTCATTCACACACTGGTGGTGGTACTGTAAACTTACTCACACCTGTCCTGGGCCAGACTTACAGTGGCAGCTATACAGCACCTACACTAATACATACTAAACATTTAGGTAAGTGATTTGCAAATGGACACAACTGCATTATCCACTGGTTGTAGTAGGAATATTGTACTGCCAAACCATTCAGTGACCCCATCACTCCTGCAACCTGGTCACCACTGCACAACCACATAAAACCAAACCCTACGTATTTAAAGTCTACAACAACAACAGCTGGGTCATCTCTTGCATGGTCTTACTGGATTTAAACTAAGGCATGTGAAAATCACTAGCAGTTGTTACATGTTGAAGTTCCTATTTGCACTGAAAACCCACATGATCCATCAAATGCAGGATAGTAACACTGTGTGAGACAAATTACCTTCAGGAATATTAAAGTAAACAAAATCCCAGTGTGAGCATTAGAAGTGAGTTTAAGGCTCTGTTTGTTTGAAGAAAGATTAGAAGAGAGACCCACATAAGCCTGTCATTGCTGAAAAGTAGAAGCGCCATACTCTGGAGATTTAGTCTCTATACTGGGGTCTGCACAATTTTTTTTGTTTATTATTGTATTGCAAAATTGTTATGGTCTTTGATTTGACACATTTTTCTATACAAAATAATACTCCAATCCAGTAAAAACTGTTTTAAAATAAAATAATTCTGATTTATTTTTGTTTGGTTTTTTGTTTTTTTTGCTTCAGTTTATTCCTGGTTTGGTCCAAAATTTGACTAGAAAATTCAGAATCTTATATTTCTGTTTACATTTCATACATAAGGTGCTGACTTGAAGTTCTGACGAGGGCTGTTCCAATTGATTTTTACAACTCCTCCAAATGCAACTGGAACGCACAGTAAAATTGTCATTCATATCATTACCACAAAATTTAACATAGTTATTGCATATCACGTTTTATCATGCAGCCCCTCTCTATATACTGCAGATGCATTTGTGGCTGTCTCAAGACGGCTGAAAACTGATTAAGAAGCTCCTAAGTATCTGGGCAGGTGCTGTCAGTGATAAAGTGTGTTGTTCTTGTTTTGCTCCGATTCCCTCATATAGCCTAAGGATTCCCGCTGGTGACGACTTACTCACATCAGGAGCTTTCTTCTGAATTAATTACCTCCAACAAGAAGCTTATGTTTTAAGTGCTGCTTGTTACGATTCAGAGGCTGCAGTTTTTTTGTTGTTTTTTTTTTTTCAATTTATCTCTCACTGCTAGAAAATAAATTAAACAGAATTAGCCTGTCTCTCCCAATGCAGTCAGTCAGTGTTTACTATTGAACAATTCCAACTGTCTCCACCACTTATAATTATGATGACTAATACACAGTTTCCGTGGTAGTATTTTTCTCAATGAGCTGAAGATGACTGAGACAGAGGACTTTTTCACATAAATTACCATGCGAATTTGACTGTTTTGACAGAGATGAATGTTGTATGTTCAGAAAATGTTCATGCTAATTAGAAACACAAAACCAAATCCTCTCAATTTCTCACAAAATACAGCAATACGTCCTTTCTATTCCCTGAAAACCTTAACTATAAAACACAAGACATGGCAATAAAGCACTAAACCAGAATGATGTATGGTTTTCATGCTTCATTTCATTATCATTTAGATGACTGAAGCCTTTGGCATCATTATTAACTCAAGACTGACAACCAATATTTATTCTCATTTAGGTGCCGGGGTGAAACTAGACATCTCATTTAAATACAAGCTGTAAGTTGAGTTAGTTTCACACTCTGCCAGGTAAGCACTGGAGCATTGCGTTATGTAAGGACTGCCTTTTGTAAAACTGCTACCCTTGTTTGTTTTTTTTTTTTTAACTATTGAGCTTCTTAAAATAATCTCATTTTATTTTCCCCCACACATCTGGTAGCTTATAGGAGAATCATTTATATGCCTCACTGACAGCCACAGCAATGGGAAGAAGCTACTTTATATGATAATTAACCAGCTTTTAACTCCAGCTCAGCTTGAAGTGAGCATGCTATATGTTTGACAAATGATCCCTGGTTATAATCAACATAATTTTTTTACTGAACCTGTTTTAAACTGTACATGTTGTTCCATGGTTGTGGGTAATTATTAGAAGCCAAAGCATTGTAAAACTATATTTGGGGTTCCTAACTGCTGTTGTTTCCTTTGGCAACACACCAATCTTGTATGAATGTATATTGTGATTGTGTGTTTGGTGATTGCTCGAGAAGCTCTTGAAGCTGACATGGATTAGGGGCCACGGTCTCCTACCACCACCTTTGTGTACCTGAGTGAATGAATGAGTGAAATAATGCCACATAAATCAAATCCGTTATATCTCACTTTTATGTAGTATATTTGAATTAAAGTTGAAGAAGGTTTAAATCAGTCATCTGGACTTGAGTTTAGAGTTGAAATTACTGTTGTAAATA
>JAVQKG010079757.1:0-13395 GCA_036025885.1 Hypseleotris bucephala
AGATAAGAGGAGATATAATATATAACGCTAGTATTGTTAGTATAGGCTGTGACTGAATGCCCCTGTCTCTCTCCCCTCTCCAAAGCAGCATTTGCTTACCGTTGTCATGGTAACAACAGTAGCGCAGTGATATGGAACAGTGGCTGGACTACGTGTGGTATAAACGATTTTTATTCACTGCACTAAACATTTTCTCCATTAGAATTCTATTAGGCCATGATATAATGATGAATATAATTAATATAATTTTTTTTTAAATTATATAAATGAGAGGGAGAAGCAGTGTTGTGATGACGTACTGAAGGGGGAGTGTCAGAGGCCAAATCGAAGCGTCAGCTACTGCCATTTCAAATTTCTTTTACTTAATTTTTTATATATACAATATTTTCAAACCAACTGAAGGTAAGATAATTACCTTAGAGTGCTATAGAATGGAAATATGTGCCTGACAGAAACGTAATACCCCCACTTTAATGCTCTGAAACCTGAAAAAAACTGTGCTGGAGTTTACGAAATTTATATTGTATTTTTCAGGCGCACTGGTACAATGTTCGATACAGAGGCAGCTCCTACCTGCCAGAGATTGTACGAAGAGATGATCTTGTAGAGCGTCCGGTATGAGAGTTTGGCCATTATTTCTGAAGTATGTTTTCTTTCACTTTGATTTTTACACATCTATTTATTTTTAGGACCCAGTTGTTTTGGCTTTTGACATTGAGACCACCAAACTCCCGCTGAAGTTCCCAGATGCAGAAACAGATCAGATTATGATGATTTCATACATGATTGATGGTCAAGTAAGTTTTGGTACTTTACATATTTAGGTTTATGTTATTTTTTTCCCTGACAATTCTTTCTTCTGTTTTTGCCACATAAGGGGTTTCTTATTACAAACCGAGAGATTGTCTCTGACAACATTGAGGATTTTGAATTCACTCCTAAACCAGAGTATGAAGGTCCATTTACAGTATTCAATGAAGATGATGAGGTACATGTTCTGGTACCTCTCTGTACTAGAGCAGTTGATTAGAATTGATATTAGTTATGTTTAATCTGGATGTTGTCTATAGGTTGCCCTTCTCAAAAGGTGGTTTGATCATGTTCAAGAAACAAAACCAAACATTTTTGTGACCTACAACGGAGACTTTTTTGATTGGTGAGTTCATGTTTTTGACTGTCACACATTGATATATATTGACTATGGCTGCAGTCAATGTAAATGTTGCATTCCATCTTTTATTGTCAGGCCATTTGTAGAAACAAGGGCGAGCCTTCATGGACTGAGCATGTACAGAGAGATTGGTTTTCAAAAGGACAGTCAAGGAGAATACAAGTCCAGTCAAGCCATTCACATGGACTGCTTAAAGTAATAATGCACATTAATGTCAGTCTGTGTATGTGCTAAAAGATATTTATCATTTAAGTTAAATTCACTTTTTATAGATGGGTAAAGAGAGACAGCTACCTGCCAGTGGGAAGCCATAATCTGAAGGCAGCAGCCAAAGCCAAATTAAGCTACGACCCTGTGGAGCTGGATCCGGAAGAAATGTGTCGTATGGCAACTGAGGAGCCCCAGGTAAAAAACCTTTCAAAACGTCAATGTGTTATATGTAATTTTAGTTTTTTGTTTTGATGCAATTCTTTGTTGCTTTTGTCAGACTTTAGCTACATACTCTGTCTCTGATGCAGTGGCCACATATTACCTCTACATGAAATACGTTCACCCCTTCATCTTTGCTTTGTGCACAATCATCCCAATGGAGCCAGATGAGGTTTGTCTAAATTGAATTTGAACATTTTTTAAATATTTCAGTTTCCAACTACATATCCTTTGTTTACTCAGGTGCTGCGAAAAGGCTCTGGGACTCTGTGTGAAGCATTGTTGATGGTGCAAGCCTTTCACGCCAACATCATCTTCCCAAACAAACAAGAGCAAGTGTTTAACAAGCTCACTGATGACGGCCATGTTTTAGATTCAGAGACCTATGTTGGAGGACACGTGGAGGCGCTGGAGTCTGGTGTTTTCCGTAGTGACATTCCCTGTCGTTTCAAAATGGTATCTATCCCCTAGTCTTACTTTTCAAATATTTTAAAAATGTTTTTAATTTTGATCAGATGCAATTTGATAACTTCCATTTTTACAGAACCCAGCTGCATTCGACTTTCTTTATCAGAGAGTTGAGCGCACAATGCGTCATGCCATTGAGGAGGAAGAGAATATTCCTTTGGAACAGGTTACAAACTTTAATGAGGTATGTTTTCTTTTGATCTACAATAATAATACAGTTATACATAATAGAATTTCATTAAGACATTACATATATACATCTTCAGGTTTGTGACGAGATAAAAAAGAAGTTGATGTCCCTAAAAGAGGTTCCCAATAGGATTGAGTGCCCACTAATTTACCATTTAGACGTTGGTGCCATGTACCCCAATATCATCCTTACCAACCGCCTTCAGGTAGACTATCAAGAAGATGATTTGCTGTTTTTTACATGTATCTTTACTTTTTTACATTGCCTTTCACAGCCATCTGCAATGGTGGATGAGGCCACATGTGCTGCTTGTGACTTTAATAAACCTGGAGCCACTTGTCAGAGAAGGATGACATGGCAGTGGAGAGGAGAAATCAGTCAGTACTTTTACACAACCATTTATCAAAATGGTTAAACCAAAGCAGATACAGTGTATAGGTTTACATGAAGGCGTTAAAATGCTTCTGTCTTTTTTGCAGTGCCCGCCAGTCGCAGTGAGTTTCATAGAATTCAGCAACAGCTTGAGTCAGAAAAGTTTCCTCCGATGTTTCCTAATGGTCCACCCCGAGCTTTTCATTCACTGAACCGAGAGGAACAGGCCAAACATGAGAAGAAACGCCTGGCTGGTATGTTTCCCTCATAACCACTGTACTAGTGAAATGCAAACAATAAAATGAAAACAATAGAGAGTCTTTTTGTTTGCAGATTATTGTAAAAAGGCCTATAAGAAGGTACATGTCACCAAACTGGAGGAGCGAGTCACCACCATCTGTCAAAGAGAAAACTCTTTTTATGTCGATACAGTGAGAGCATTCAGAGATCGGCGATATGATTTCAAAGGACTTCACAAGGTAGTTTTGAAGCTCCTTAACTACCACCACCACCACTCCTACTATTAAGTTGTCAACTCATAGCCTTTTGTGTTTTAAGGTTTGGAAAAAGAAACTGTCAGCTGCTCAGGAAAGCGGTGATGCCGCTGAGGTCAAACGCTGTAAGAACATGGAGATCCTGTATGAGTCTCTACAGCTGGCTCACAAGTGTATTCTTAACTCCTTCTACGGCTATGTCATGAGGAAGGGGTATGTGTTAACACTACTATGAACCTATTTTATGTAGCTGCCAATGATCTGAGCCAGATATTCTTTTGCTTTTTCATTAGGGCACGCTGGTACTCCATGGAGATGGCTGGCATTGTGTGTCACACTGGAGCTAACATCATCACTCAGGCTAGAGAGCTCATTGAGCAAATAGGGTGATTATAATCTTAATACAATTACTGAAATGACCACTTTAGACCGACATCCACCACACTACTTTGTTAGTGTAGCTCTGCTGATGTATGATAATGATTACATTTCTCTAGTTTCTATTTTAGAACTTACCCTTTTTGCTTTGCTCTGTGTTTTGAAGCCTGAGTATCCATGCTAATTCTGCTTTTTTATTCTGGGTCGATTAGAAGGATTAGGGAAGATATAGTCTGGTACTACCCAAGTAAAATCTCCTTACAGTAAACAAACGGATGCAGAGTTAATCCAATTGGATAGATTATAATTATCTGTCAAAGACTAAATTTAGATTAGTAATGGTAAATTGTTTGAAAGGGAAAGTTTCCAGGCCCATTTCAATGTACTATAAGAACCTAATTTGGATTTGTCTGTAGGATTGAGAGTCAGCATTTGAATATTTAATTTCTTTGTTTTTGTTTGTTACAGGAGACCTCTTGAGTTGGACACTGATGGTATCTGGTGCGTGCTCCCCAACACTTTTCCAGAGAACTTTGTTGTGAAGACAAGCAATGAGAAAAAGCCAAAGGTTACTATCTCTTACCCCGGGGCTATGCTGAACATCCTGGTGAAAGAAGGATTCACTAATAACCAGTATCATGAACTGGTTGATCCTGCATCTCTCACTTATACCATTAAATCAGAAAACAGTATCTTCTTTGAGGTTGATGGTCCCTATCTGGCCATGATCCTTCCTGCTTCTAAAGAGGAAGGCAAAAAGCTGAAAAAAAGGTATTTTCTCTTGTTTTGGCAATTGTGTATGTATTATTATGCAGAGTTTTGTATAATCGTTTTATTTTAAAAACAATACCATAATTTCTATTATTTACTTTGGCGCTATAAGATTAATCCATAAAACCCTCCTTTGCAATTGATCGGTTTTTAATTACTAAGCAACAAGTTTGTCAGTAAATTGATACTTTTTTGTGACATTAACATTTTGTGTGTGTGTGTGTGATAGATACGCTGTATTCAATGAGGATGGTTCTCTGGCCGAGCTCAAAGGTTTTGAAGTGAAAAGAAGAGGTGAACTACAGCTCATTAAGATCTTTCAGTCGTCCGTGTTTGAAGCTTTTCTCAAAGGCACAACTCTCGAAGAGGTGTACGCTTCTGTGGCCAAAGTGGCAGATTATTGGCTTGATGTTCTTTACAGCAAGGTTATTGGAAATATATTTTAATGCTTGAAAGAAAGGAATGTAAAACAGCATTAATTGACTTTGTTTTCATTTACAGGCTGCTAATATGCCAGATGCAGAGTTGTTTGACCTGATCTCAGAGAATCGCTCCATGTCTAAAAAGCTGGAGGACTATGGAGAACAGAAGTCAACATCTATCAGCACTGCAAAGAGACTGGCTGAGTTCCTGGGAGACCAAATGGTGAAGGATGCTGGCTTGAGCTGCCGATATGTGATCTCTCGAAAACCTGAGGGATCACCTGTTACTGAGAGGTTGGCCTAATATCTGTTTTTTTTTTATACTTTATGAACTTTATAATTTGCAGTCATACTGTATATGCTGTTACTGCATTTTTATGTGTCTTGAGGTTGACCCTGATTGACTTTTCTCCATTAGAGCAATTCCATTGGCTATTTTCCAAGCAGAGCCCAGTGTAAAGAAACATTTCCTCAGGAAGTGGTTAAAGATGCCAAGCCTGCATGACCTAGATATTCGCTCGGTTAGTAGGAAAAACATCATAAATTGTCATAAATGTTGTAGATTCCTAAATGGAACCAAATGTGAAAAAAAGATTGTTGTTTACTCTTTACAGATTGTGGATTGGAGTTACTACATTGAAAGACTGGGCAGTGCTATTCAGAAAATTATCACTATTCCAGCAGCTCTTCAACAGGTACAATTAATACTATTTCATCTTAGTTATTTTTAATCGCATTAGTGATTATTTGTTTGTTTATTTTAAGGTGAAAAACCCAGTACCAAGAGTCAGACATCCCGACTGGCTCCATAAAAAGCTTCTGGAAAAAAATGACATCTATAAGCAAAAGAAAATCAGTGAACTGTTTACAAGCGAGGGCAAGAGACAGGTGAATGTTTTGTGAACTTTTGGTCCTAAAATGTATATATTTATTGTTCTTTTATTTTATATCTTTACCAATTACCTCTTTTTAGGTTGCTCATCAGCCCCTTGAAGCAGGACAGACTGCAGACATTGAGGATTTTGGGAGGCCAGCCCGGCCTCTACAGCCAGCCGTTCTGATCAGCACAAAAAGAAAAAGGGCTTCACAGGGAGAGGACAGCCAGGAGTCCCAGGACCTAGAGCTCACCCAGTCCTGGAGAGAGATCCTGGGACCCCCTCCACCCATGGGATCCACAAAGGTACTGCATTTATTTTTTAGCTGTGAGAAGTCAGAAAAAGCAAGTATAGCCTATATTCTATAGAAAAGAAAAGAAAAATTTCACCAACCGATTAGTCAACTAAGAAACTAAAGGCTGTCAGCCTTGTAATTTAGATATAGACTTGGTAAATACCTTATGTTTGATAATTGTATGCCAATTAACCACCAAATTGCTGTATAAATATTTGTTTTACAGGAGCAGCATTTGGTTTGGCTGCGATACCATAAGAAAAAGTGGGAGCTGCAGCTGAGGCAGAGGAAGGAGAGGAAGAAGAGACGGAGGCTTCTGGATGGTGAGACTCATGCTTCTGGAGGAGGGGTGATCAGAGACGGACCCGCCACTGGACTGGGGAGTTTTCTACGAAGAACCGCACGCAGCATCTTAGACATGCCCTGGCAGATTGTGCAGGTAGTTGTTTATTAATGTATCCTCTTCTGGGTTTATTGGGGCTCTTGGCTATCCCAGATTAATTGGGGCTGAAGTGGGATACATACAGTACTATACAGTTAGTTACAGTGCTGACAGGGCTGACAGATAAGAGTACTATAGAAAACTAACATATAAAACTATAAATGTAAGAAAAATGCTACACCTAGTTAATAATGGTTTTGTTTTAACTTCCAGATTGCTGAGACCAGTCACCCAGGCCTGTACAAGCTCTGGGCCGTGATAGGCAATGATCTCCACTGCATGAAGCTCAATATCCCACGAGTGTTTTATGTCAATCAGAAAGTCCCAAAACAAGAGGAGGGTGCCACATACAAAAAGGTATAAGTACAGTAATGTAACTGAATATTTGATCAGATTTCTAAGTTGAATGATTTGTCTGCAGGTGAACCGCATGCTCCCTCGTTCCAACATGGTGTATTATCTTTATGAGTACTGTGTCCCTGAGGATATGTATCAGGAACACATCAATGAAATCAACGCTGACCTTTCTGCACCTGACATCGAGGGAGTCTATGAAACACAGGTACAGTTTAAGAGAGCATTACTTCAAAGATAATAGTTTTAATGAACATTAATTACTAAAGACAAGTTCATAGCAGTTTGCAAAATGAGTGTAACGTATGTTGACTCTCTCAGGTCCCCCTGTTGTTTCGTGCTCTGGTGCAGCTTGGTTGTGTGTGCATGGTTAATAAACATGTTGTCAGAGCTCTTGCTGGAAGAGAGGCTGACACTTTTGATCTGGAGCATCTAGAGATGAGGTCTCTGGCCCAGTTCAACTACCTTGAACCAGGTATGTTCGAAATTTAGAAAAAATAAGAAAAATAACCAGTTTTTAATTTAAAATTATATTTTATCTGCTATTTCAGGGAGTGTTCGTCACATGTACCTATACCATCATAGCCAGGGTCAGAAGGCTCTCTTTGGTCTTTTCATCCCATCACAACGCAAAGCTAGTGTCTTCATCCTGGATACAGTAAGGGTTTTCTTACTAATGTCTTCAAGTTTGACCCTTAATCAATATGATGGAACATCAATTCAAAATCAATGTAATTCTTTTAAGGTTCGAAGCAACCAGATGCCAAACCTCAGTAACCTGTACACAGCTGAACGCACTGCGCTGCTGGAGAAGACCACAGAGGAGCTGCTACCTCCAGAGAAACATAACTTTGAGGTTCGAGCTGAGAGTGATGTGAAAGCCATCTATCGCGCATTGCAGCGTATCTTGCTAAACTATAAGGTAAACGGGTATATGCATTCATATGAAGTAAACATCAGGGATCAAATGCTGTTTATTTAATATTTGAAATAAATCTCTTGTTTAGGAAGAGCGTCGGGGACCCACACTGATTGCAGTTCAGTCAAACTGGGAGTTGAGGAGGCTGGCTTCAGGGATGGCTGTGCTGGAGGAGTTCCCTGTTGTTCCTGTGCATGTCATTGATGAGATCAACTATAATGTCCTCGACTGGCAAAGGCACGGAGCACGACGCATGATTCGACATTACCTTAACCTGGACAGCTGCCTGTCACAGGCTTTTGACATGGCAAGGTATCGAGTGTAGAGACCTTAAGCTGTATGTACACATGTGTATTATTACTTGAACAGTATGATCATGTTTCTTCATTTCAGGTATTACCACTTGCCAGTAGGAAATCTGCCTCAGGATGTTTCTATATTTGGTTCTGACTTGTTTTTGGCGAGACATCTACGAAAACACAACCACCTGCTGTGGCTGTCACCCACGTCCAGACCTGACCTCGGAGGAAAAGAGGCTGACGACAGTCGCCTTGTGATGGAGAGTGATGACAGGAGCTCTGTGGAGATCAATGCTCAAGGCTGCTACTCTACTGGTAAACAGATCAGAGAACAGTGCCTTTTGTTTTTTAATTGTGCCTAATTTGATTAAACACATTTTTACCATCAGTCTGTGTGGAGCTGGACTTGCAAAGCCTGGCAGTTAACACAATTCTCCAATCACAACATGTGAACGACATGGAGGGCGGGGCCAGTGTGGGTGTCAGTTTTGATGTGATCCAGCAGGCCTCTCTGGAGGACATGATGTCAGGAAACCAAGGAACCAGTTCACTGGCAAGCTATGATGAAACTGCTCTTTGCTCCAACACTTTCAGGTTCAGTCTCAAACGTATCTAGATGAAATTACAGAGGTGTATTTTACTATTTTACTAGTATACATTTTACTATTGTGCAGGATCCTAAAGAGCATGGTTGTTGGTTGGGTCCGGGAGATCACTCAGTATCAGAATGTGTACGCAGACAACCAGGTGATGCACTTCTATCGATGGCTGCGCTCGCCCAGCTCTCTGCTCTACGACCCTGCCATGCACCGTACACTGCACAACATGATGAAGAAGGTCTTCCTCCAGTGAGTGCTACTAAGTTACCATTTGTTCTCCTCATATTTGCCAGTTTATGTGGCCCCCTTTAAAATGAGATTGTCCTAAAGGACATTCGTGAGAAATGGCACATACTGTATTTATAGAATTGATCTTTTTCCTTTTTGTTTCAGGTTGATTGCTGAGTTTAAACGTCTTGGCTCCACTGTGGTGTACGGAAATTTCAACAGAATAATTTTGTGTACAAAAAAGCGAAGAATAGATGATGCCATTGGTTACATAGATTACATCACTAACAGGTTAGATATAGAGTAGTAACATAATGTGATTGTGGATATTGATTATTGTCTGTTAATTGTTCTCACTCTGTTTCTCCTTGCAGTATTCACTCCAGAGAAATCTTCCACTCATTGTCCATTTCTTTTTCTCGATGTTGGGAGTTCCTCATGTGGATGGACCCAGCCAATTACGGAGGTGTAAAAGGCAAGCTGCCTTCTGGTGTTTTGTATGGAGAGGTACTGTGTAATGTCCTCTATTTAACATAATTTATACATCATCTACCTTTTTTAGCTATCAAGTCAATACATTTGTTGATTACTAACACCTTTAGGATGGGTCAAAGAAGAAAAAAGCTAAAGGACAAAATGGAGAAGAAGATGGCAGTGAGGAAGAGGATGAAGAAGAGCCTGAGGATGAGGATGATGGAGAAACAGATGAAGTAGAAGATCTAATCGAGAGCAGCTGGAACATCATGCAGTACCTGCCTCAAACTGCCTCCTGTCAAAAATACTTCCTTATGATTGTCTCTGGTAAATATAGATTACTGTATATCTAATATGTATGTAATAAGATCAGTGCAAGTGAGCCATCTTCTATACATTGTCTATCTCAGCCTACATTGCAGCAGTCTACCACAGCATGAAAGAGGAGGTGCGACGTAATGCTCCTGGAGCCACACCAATAAAAAGACGAGGAGGCAGTCAGGCTACTCAGCAGACAGTCGGGGACCTGAGCGCTCTTCCTGGTGAGATAGTGTTGTGTACTTTCATTTTTTCTTATTACTGTAATTACTTTACCACAATACGTAAACTTTGTAATCCTTTGTGAAACTACTTATGACTTTGGTTCACTGTAAGACTTGGTGTACTTGCAAGACATTTTCTTTTACTATTTCCTTGTGACATGGAAACCCAAAATATAATTAAATATAATTACACTTTTTGGGAGTTTTAATTCCTGCCACTTTACACCAAAATGACAACAGTGGATAAGCAGGGTGGAGCTTGCATTTACAGGACACACTGTAGGCTCTTTCATTATTTGGTACCAAGATACATCAAAACTGATAAACATTGATTTAAACCAAAATCCAACTTACCAACTTCTTTGTGTTTGTAGGTACTGTATCTACAGTAAATTTGTTTCTCTTATCTTCTAGGAACAATTTCTTTTTCTCAGGAATATGTTTCTGGTGAATTGACCCAGAACATTTTCACTATTACTCAAAAAATCCAGAAAAAGGTCACAGGAACCAGAGGTGTGGCTCAACCCTCTGAGCTGTTCCCAGTCCTACCTGGGTCCCACCTACCACTCAACAACCCAGCACTGGAGTTTATCAAATATGTCTGCCAGGTACAGCTTTTAACTTTTGCACAAGCTACAGTACCACTCTTGTAAGTGAGCTAAAAATAGTAAATAGTACAGCATAATATTGGTCATCTGAGGAATTATGTTTTTTGTTTTAAAGAGCAAGGGAACACAGTTGTTCATTTGTTTTTGACCAGGTGCTCTCATTGGATGCCAACATCACAAATCAAATGAACAAGTTAAAAAGAGACCTCCTGCGTCTTGTGGATGTGGGGGAGTTTTCTGACGATGCTCAGTTTCGTGACCCATGTCAGTCCTATGTACTCCCTGAAGTCATCTGCCATCACTGCAACTTCTGTCGAGACCTGGATCTCTGCAAGGATCCTTCAATAGCACAAGTAAATATATAGCAAACTAGCACTGTAAAATCTCAGTTGAATTTGTCACCTAATATCTATTTAACTACTTTTTTTAAGGATGGATCGGTGTTGCCGCAGTGGTTTTGTTCCAACTGTCAGGCTCAGTATGAGACAGAGTCCATAGAGATGGCCCTGGTGGAAGCTCTGCAGAAGAAGCTAATGAGCTACACACTGCAAGACCTGGTAAGTATCTGTTATGTTGTAGAAAGCACTGGAGAAAGTGTCAAGATGCCTGCCATTTCTAGCATTTAAAAATGTTTTTCTTAATTTTTTAGGTTTGCACTAAATGTAAAGGAGTTAAAGAGGCAAACATGCCCCTTTATTGCAGATGCGCAGGAGACTTTGACCTCACTTTCTCAACAAAGGTATTCGTCTTTGAATACGTTTATTATATGTTTACACAACAGTTTGTCATAGTTTGTGTTCTAAAGTCTTTTTGTGTCTCTGTAGAGTTTTTCTGAGGAGATCACAGTATTTCAGAATATAGCGTCCCACTACAACATGAACTTCTTGGGAGAGACCATTGATTGGCTTCTGGCGATGAGCCCACATCTGAATCAAAAGGCTCACTAAATGTTACATGTTACATTACACTAACATCTTGATTTTAATTGATACCCATATTTACTGAAATGTTGTTTAGCACTTAATGAATATTTGGAAATCATCAGATATTTCTCGAAGGGTTATTTTTTTATTGTGATAAATAAAATGTAGTTTTTGACATTTTTGACTGCAACAATAAAATAAAGTGTAAGATTATGTGCTTGTAAAAAATATATGATATTCTGTAAAATAAAATACTAAACTTTCTGGTGAGAGGGAATTATGGCCATCTCTGCTTATACTGCCGAAGTATTCTCTGAACAGGTCTTACCCATTCACATCCATCACATTAATTTTTAATTGTCAAAATATTAAATTTTCTCGGAGTAGAGCCGCTGCTCCTCCACATCGAGAGGAGTCAGCTGAGGTGGCTCGGGCACCTGTCTAGGATGCCTCCTGAACGCTTCCCCCGGGAGGTGTTTCAGGCATGTCCCTCTGGGGGAGACTCCGGGGAAGACCCAGGACAAGCTGGAGGGATTATGTCTCTCGACTGGCCTGGGAACGCCTTGGGATCCCCCCGGAAGAGCTAGCTGAAGTGTCTGGGGAGAGGGAAGTCTGGGGATCTCTGCTGAGACTGCTGCCTCCGCGACCTGGCCCCGGATAAGCGGTAGAAGATGATGATGATGATGATTTTACCTGCATCTTATTTAATACTTCATTTCAAGGACTATAGTGATTTTCAAGAAAGTGCAAAAATATGCAATCAGATGAATTCAAAACTTCGCCCACATTTCCTATTCAAGTTATGAAATGTGACTAAGCTTTTGACTTGTACTGTATGCGCGTGACTAAATCCACTGACTTGATGTACTGTGATTTATAGTTTCATGCATTCTATTCAAAAACAGCTCCTAGACTCAAGACTCAATTTGCAACTACTAGCAACTTATGTCAATGTCAATGTCAAATTTATTTATAAAGTACATTTAAAAACAACCTCAGGTGACCAAAGTACTGTACAGAAAGTGCAAAGATCAAATATTTAAAGAAGTAAAAACAATAAAATCCCAATAAATTCAGGGTAATATAAAAAAAAACTCCAACAAAAGTAATTAAAAACTATTTAAAAAGAAAATTTTCAAACCAACAAATAACATGAGAAATTTGTTTCAGAATATCTCATCTAGCCAGTTTTGAATGCCAAAGAAAATAGGTGTGTTTTTAGTCTGGTTTTACATTCGTTAAAAGACAGCAATAAACTTACTGTTCCTTTTTTCTCAGATCAATTGTATTTTGCTTGCAGCTTTTAGATTTCTTAATATTTGGATACACAATGCACCAAGCCTAGAGTTTTAAAACCATTGATCACCTCTTTTCAAAATATCACACTTCCTCTCAAGAACTGATAGTCCTTGTCACTCTAATAATTACAGTCAGGCTTTGTCATTTTGAGCAACTATATCAGCATTGTCTCTTTATTCAGAAGAAAGAAATGTACCTTTATGGATATTCAAATTGGTCTTCTTGCTTTTACCGAGCGTCCATTGTGAGATTTTCGCAGAATGGAGCAGCAGTAAATTGCAGATGATGTACAACTTCCAACTAAGAATCTCTGGGGAACTCAGCTTTCAAAAAAACTTGGCATTTTCAGCAACAACGAGAATAGCTTTAAGCATGGCCAATTAACATGTTCTTAGCCATTTTATACAAAACTAACTTGACATGTCTATTCAAGGACTGTAGTCTGGACAAGTCTGTAGGTTTCCTAAAATAAAAATAAATTAATTAATAAACAAAAAGTGCTTGAAATTGCTATCCGAACCATTTTGTTGTCTGTAGTCTGTAGAGGCCAGGGGAGGGACTAAAGTAAAACCAAACTACTATTGGTCAAAGTGGTAACTTACCCAAAGTCTTTCTGTATAGAAAAGAGGATGGACTAAAGTAAAATACTTATTATATTCACTTTTTGTCAGACTATGCCTTTAATGTTATCAGTTGTAATATTAACAATAGGTTTCTCTGTCTGACAAAAATCGGTTAAACTTTACATTACGGCACGGTAATAATATGGTAATAGCATGGTAATAAGGTGGTAACAAATACTTAATAACCTCGTAATTGTGTGTAATTACAATTCAATTTCTA
>JAVQKG010079795.1:0-19843 GCA_036025885.1 Hypseleotris bucephala
TTTATGTGTGAGCGTCTAAATGTGTACCGTGTGTGTTCAAAGCCCAATTTGATTAAACTGAAGTTCTACAGACAACCATCCCATATTGTCGTGGTAACCTCCATTAGTCATTGCAGAGATGGCAGCTGTTTCTCTCCCTCCTGTTCACTTAAACCTGGCCAAAACGCTCACATCAAATCAGTTTCCTAGAAAGAGACTTGTGCTTTTATTGTGTACAGTTTTTTAAAAATGGTTGCTTTGGGGATATTGTATTTCAGAACAGCAAATATTCTTATTAAAATACTTGAAAAATTTCATAGACTGTTTAAAACGCAGCAAAAGAGCAGATATTGTAGTTGCCAGTTATTCACTTTTTCTTTCTCTGTAACCAGGTTTAAGTACATATTCTCTGATTGCCTTCAGATGTAGTTTAAATTGACCCCTAGAATCAACAGGGACACGTGATTTCAATAAAACAAAAAATCTCTGTATTGTCCATCAATTCTCCAGATTCATTTACTACTTAAAACGTTATATATGTTTTTCTGCCATGTATTCGTGTTAGGGAGCACAAGTTGCTGCAGACTATCCCAGCTGTTATGGGCCTGAGGCAGTGTACATCCTGGACAAAGGCCAGTTAGCAGAGGACATACACTGACAGAAAACCAATGAATCTATATTGTACACACAACTAACACATAGAGAGCATACACTCATGAGCATCAGTTTAAACTTGGAAAGAAATCTTTTGCGCAACATTACATTAAAGGAGCAGTCCATACGTTTAAATTGTTTAAAGTAAAACAAAAAATACAAAATGCTTAAAATTGACTACATGACCATGCTCTATGACGATACACCAGCCACCTTTTTAAATCTTCCACATCTCTGTGAATGTCTCTATTCTGCCATTTTTCCTCCAATGTTTTACCAGCATAATGCTTCTATTGTAGTCAAAGCCCAAAAGCTAATGTCCTTTAAAATAGTAAACAACTTCCATTCACATTAGTTTTTCATTAGTGTGCTTCTGTATGACCATGACCACTTTATTCAATGGCAGAGCCCAGCAGAATGTCCCATGTGAGCTTCTGGTTTGTGCATAAGATAACCAACCAGCCCGAGCGTCTGGCAGTGGTCCCTGGGCATCCACTGAACAACCACACTGGCTATAAGGACAGTGCCATGTTCATATTGTGCCAATACCGCTGCTCTAACACTGAGGCACCACTCTGGACAATATCAGTCAAATGGTGACAACGTCTTTGGCTGTCGCTTCTTGGTTTAAGTCTATTTACGCTGGATTTCTTCTTTAGTGCAGATAAGACAGTGCCTAAAGTGGTGCAATCAAAAGATGTCACTTGGAGTACGAGGGGCTGCTTACAGTGGAGGCCTGCGGTAAGATGAGCACATGGTTTGGAGCAAGGCCTCATCTCTCTTCAGCTAATGCTAAACATAACACAGAACGAGTGTTTACTCAGGGCTTAGCATTGAACTCAGACATGATTTAATTTTATGCCTTTCTGTTTCCTTTTACTCGGTTTTAAGTTGAGTTTTTGCCTTTGGTTTGTTATTATGTGTTCTCTCTCCATCTTTCCTTGCTTTGTTTCTCTAAATGAGGTTCTCAAAAAGTCATTCATGTTTCCAGGAGTTGGTAGAAGACAAAATGTTAACATGCAAATGGGTCAAGAAGAAATAAACATTGTGTAAATTCATATTATGATTCATATTATGTCTAGGAAAAATATCTTCCTGGCTAACGCAAAAGCTTGCCTCGCTGATCAGCTGTATCAACTCCAAGCGCATGCTGGATAATACATTAATGATTAAACTTAAAATATAGGCTTTTTTATTATAGCATAATCTGGGCTGCAACAATGAAATGATTTGGGAATGGGTAATACTGCTACCTGTGCTGTTTGGGTGGGTATATTTTGGTAACATTTTATAATAACTCAGCTCTATTTAGCAGTAATAAAGCAATAATGTAGTTTAAAATAATGTCTATGGATAAGCAACTTGTAAATGCATAATTAACACAGTTTACAAATTTAAATTTAAATGAGGCTATAACTTAGGAATTAAACATTAATAACAGTAGCGTATTATTGTTGAGTCATACTTTGTAAATGATCTATTAACTGATTAAAAAGCTTCACTAATACATAACTAATGATTCATTGTGTGAGCTA
Organism: Hypseleotris bucephala; assembly: GCA_036025885.1. Taxonomy (NCBI): domain Eukaryota; kingdom Metazoa; phylum Chordata; class Actinopteri; order Gobiiformes; family Eleotridae; genus Hypseleotris; species Hypseleotris bucephala. Next base: position 2,169 of record JAVQKG010079795.1, read on the forward strand.
TTCTAACGTGTTTTTTTATTTTAACAGTAAAAGAAATGTTTTAACCCCATTTGATATATCTTCATCCATATTATTTTACCACTCTGCCATGGGACCTTCCCCTGTGAGGCGTGGCCCGTTACTCTAATGTGAGCTGACATGTATAATCCCTGGCTCTGAGGTTTACTCTCCTCTTTCCTCTGCCTCTCTGTCATCTTTATTCTTCTTTCATCAAACCTTGCCCCAGTTTGTTTAATTTATACCTTGTCTCTTGTCCACAATGATCATTCCTTACTACATTTCTGTTATAATTATCTCCAATTGTCTTCTGCTCAGTCTGTCTCTCTGATGATCGATGTAGTACTGTATACTGTACATACAAACATCTGCTTCATTCCCTCAATCAACCTTTTGAGCCTGTTCACTCCTCCACATCTGTGCTGCTGCCTAATTATATCCAACCGGCATTTCCATTATTCACTCCTCCCATGCATCCCAGCTTTAATAATGATTTGTACACTATATTTAATGATGATGTGGGTTTAAGTTTTTTTTTTAAGTTTTGAGTGTGTTTTCATAGTACTGATTTCTAAAACAAACAATGATATATAACTCCAAATAAAATATGCCAGTGTGAACAGGTGTTGTTTTATCAACAATCAGGTGTATAAAACCTCTACATATAAACAGATTATATAAAAATCACAGTTTCATTAGAACACAAATCTGAGCAGCACATAGGTAACTGATATGCCATACACATTTCCTCTAGATGTCTTCTGTTATCACGGCTTTGTTGAACTGCCCTTTAGCATCTCAGGGCAAAAATCACACCCCATTTTGCCACAGCCTTGTGCGGTTATTCTAATAAAGTTGTTTGTATGCATCACTTTATCAAAGGTTACTGGAGACAGAGTTCACATGCATCAGCACAATGCTACATCCACAAAATCACTAACAAGAGGAGGCTGCTACAGATTTTAATATACAATGTTATATTGTAAAAACAAATAGGCTTATTGTTTGATACAAGATAGTGAATAATAAAGATATTCATGTTGTATGTTATGGTATAGTCATGGTTTTATTACTGTATGTGCACCTGATCTTTGATAAAGTTTAATCTAAACAAACGTGATTCCACTGGATGTGTTTGGTGGTCTCTTGTCCTTGACAAAGTAAACAGACTTCAGTTCTTTGGCCTACAGCTACTTGTAGGGTCTGATCTCTGATGACATAATGTTCTTATCCTTAAATCAAATTTGTTTTCAACCTGCTGCACATTATGATCAGAAGCAGGAGGCTGGCAGTACTGTACCCCTTTCACTGTGACCTTGTCTCTGTCCGAGACACAAGATACTTCTCATTCTAGTCACGACTACATTACTTACACTTCTACATTTTCTGTTTTTCAAATTCAATTATGCTAACATGTGCCTGTCTGTGTCCTTCCTTATACATTTGTAGTTGCAAACATAATTGACCTAGTGGACTGAAGAGCTTCCACAAACCTACTTTGACATAAAGAGCCACACTGAATGCATACCATGCGTAAAGCAGTAAATACATCTTACAATGCAGAGTCCTGCAGTGAAGTGGTTCCTACCTGTACACAGTAGTTGGTGGGTAGCTGGCAATGTCATAGATCAGTCGTATATGTCCCTGGTACAGCTCCAGTGCTAAAGGGTCATGGTCCTCTTTATACAGCAGAATACCATTGTCTTTATCAGTAGCCACCTACAGAAAAACACAAACATTTAATACACAATACCAGTGAATTTGGATAGCTGATGTGTTGCTATTGCATGTTTACATCAAAGTAAGGCTCTTATTCACATTTCTCAACAACAGGCTTTTAAAATTCACACCTGCATATCAGAATATCCTGATACAGTAAAGATTATTAGCATACATTAACACACATTTTGCACCTTAGTCATTATTATGCATGTTGTAATGAGGTAAGTTTTGTGTATTTACATTTTTTATTGGGCTTTTATTTTGACAAGGTAACAACTGTAATACCATTATAAATCCCAGTCAGGGACATTATGCAGGTGTCTTTTGCCCTCAGCGATAGGTAATAAGGACAAAATGCAAATTCCAGCGCATAGCCTTGAATAAGATGAGCCACACCTCCCTTTCCCCTATGTGCGCTCTTGACATGTCACACTCATTCGTGTGCTCTGCTAAGCACTAACTAACTAGTGAGTGGAAACGGGGCCAAGGGGCCAAGCACTTAACACTCCGGCTTCAATGGAGCATAGCCAAGTCAACACCTGCTAACAAGCTGCCAGAGAAAAGCGAGAGAGGGCATTGGAGAGAAGTGGAGAACAACAAAAAGAAAAAAAAAACTAGGCCAGAAAATCAGAAAAGACAAGAGCCATGTTAAAGAGACAGAGGCAAATAACATGGGGTTATTTATGAAGTGATGTGGCCCCTTTTTCACTTTCTTTCTTGCCTTTGACTTAGTGCCTCTTGGTAGAGTTTGAACAGGCTTGGCACTGACACTGAATGCTCCTGGCAGCACTACTAGCGCACCTACATTCACATACGTTAGACAAACATCACAAACAGGTGCTAAATATCAATTAGACTGCCCTCCTTTTCTACTTTTAGTGATGGAGATGTAGTGAGGTCTCAGGTAACATAGGACCAGTGTCTAAAATGTAATGTGTGTTACTTTGAGAACTCAGGGTGGAAACAGGGAGTAACAGATCTTTCATTTCATTCTTTGGTATAATTTGTGCAACTTTGGCTTGAACCAAAGTGACCTTCAAATTTTTCCGATGTCGAGCAGCAGAATATAGCTTACATGCTTTATTACATTGAGGTGAAGTTTACTTTTAACGTTTAACTATTTAATAAAAGTTAATGATTATGTGAGATCAAAAGTCAGCTAATACCTGTAAAGAAATATGAACTGTGGGGCGAAGCTTCATGCTGGGCAAGTCCACGTAGGCGTCCCGTCCCAGAAAGTGAACGGTGGCCATCTTGTCGCATTTATTGCCGTAGAATCCGGGCATGCATCGGCAGACTGGCTCCCCGGCAACCATCAAGCACTGGGCACCGTTCTGGCAATCCGATTGGTCGCATGGGCTGGTCTGAAGCAAGATCATTGGTGGAGGGTTTTCGCAGAACAGCCCACTGTGATATGGGAGATTCAACAAAACATTAGTTATTCATAGGACTTTAATGAGGCGGTTTGTAGGGCTTGTAGTGTCTCATAAAAGTTGTTGAAAATTGGAAATTGATGTAAGCCAATGTTATTTTTTTTTTAAGAAATATGGCTCTCAATTTGTTATTTCTCAAACTTCCCATTCCCTATAATCCCCTCTTTCTTTGTGCGTCCCCTGTGATGAATCTGCTTCTTTCTTGCCAACAGTCTCTGCTATAATTAACCACATGGAGCTACATCTGCTGGTGGAGCGCACACACAGCACTTGCAGTGGGTCCAGACAGTCAAGTGTCCGATTATGAAGCGCCATCTGTATCTCCTCCCAGTCCGGCCCCCAGTGCACGTCTTATGAGTGCTTGTGACTGCTCCACTGATTTGCTGCATCAGTGACATGTGCCCATTAATGTTCCTTTTAGGTCTTGACACTTAACTTTTCAGTTCACTGGCCACTGTGGCAACTATGATTCACATGCTAGAAGCCACTTATGATTTTTACAAGACACAGTTTACTAGCTAAAAAGATTGGTCGTAACTGACAGTAATGAGCTAAATTTAATTTTAATTATGACAAATTACCTACTTTACATCATCTGGCTCATCCAGCAAATTTAAAGTTTTTTTTTAATTTTATTTTTATTTTAGGAAAACCGCAAACTACAGCTTTAATAATGATCAGTTTACAGTTTATTTAGACAGAAATGTATTAAATGTTTCATTATAAGAGATGTCCAATTATCCATTATCACGTTTTATTTAGGACTCCATAAATTATGATTAGTTACTATAGGTCCTAAAATCAGTAGTTAAAGTGTTGGACAAATTGGCTTATTTAAACACATAAAAAACTGTGAGATCAAGAAAAATACAGTGTTACTACAGTGTCCGCCCACGACTGGTTCCAGAAGTTAAAATTCTATCCATTTTTCCCATAGACTTAACAATATTTTAGGAGTTAAAAAAATTGATGGTGGCTAATCAGCTATGTGGTAACTTGTGTTTATAGCGCATCAAAAAATGTAAAATGTAAAACTGAGCTTAGTTTTAATATTAAAATTATTCCTTTGAGCTGAAAATATTTGTGTCATGATCATGAGTTACCACATAGAATTTTCAGGAAAAGTCTATGGCAAAAATCAATGAGAATTATACTGCCTGAACCAGAGGGGGGCGAGGACTGTTGCGGTCTATACCCCATAAAATCTGTCTGTATATGGCACATTGGTTATCCTGTGGTTCCCCTGGTTACCTGAAGCCCTCTTTGCAGATGCAGGTATAGCCGTTGACAGCGTCCACACACTCGGCTCCGTGCTGACACTTATTCTCCAGACAGTCGTTAAAGTCCTGCTCACACTGCTGACCCACATACCCGGGCAAACACTCACACCTGTAATCACATTCATGCCATTAACATTAAGTCACGGCCTCACCTACTATTGAGTGGTAATTATTTCTCTCATTCTTTCTCACTGAGTTCAATCTATAGCTAAAGATTTACTGTTACTTAAGGTCAAAGTTTTATCTGGAGAAGTCACTCACCTGTAACTGCGCCCAACGTGGATGCACTTTGAGTCGTGTTGACAGGGGTCGAAACCTGCCAGACAAGGGTCCACTACCTCTTCACAAAGATCACCTAGGGAAAAAGATTGGAAACAATTAGATATATTGAGTATTTGTGTGGACCTTAAATGATTTTTTCAGCTCCAATGATGAGATGAATTGCCCCTCCTCCAACCCTTAGGTTCAACTATAACATCCCTGAAAGTGTCCAACCTACTACATGACACTGTTCAATGTACAGTATTATGATACTAATGAAAAAAAAAAAAAAACTTAACACAAAATTAAACTGTTTATACCCAGAAAAATATTTGTTAACTGGAAATGGCTACTTAAAATTATTTTTTTAAAAGCTGCTTGACTTTTACATATATTTACTGTACTTAAAGTGACAGTGGAAAAACATCTTGCTGCTGGTATGTCTCACTTCCTTGGCTGTAGATGATGAGCTTAATATCTGCCATTGCTCCAGTGGACAGAGAGGTTAATCGAGTTGTTGTCTTTAAACGCTCTTAACTTTACAGTATATTGTAAAGGGGCGAAAGGGGATGTGTAAAAGCAGCAGTTAGTGGCATGAAGGAAGATGGGAGTCACAAAGGTTAAAGATAGCTCCATTGTTTTGTGTCTATTTAATCTAATTCTCAACCTTTACCCGCCTAGTCTGTCTCCAGTGGTCTCCTCTTAAGATGTTGTTTATGTCTATGAATGATGCTGTTAGCTTTATTTTATTCTGGACTTTCCTATGGTTTAGCTGCGGCACATAAAAATCACTCATTAGACTATTTTCATCTTTATAGTAAAGATTCTTCAAAGACGCATTAATAAACACTATAATAAGAATATTGGGCAGATTGACAGTGCACTCACATTCACAATGCAGCATAATTATCGAAAGTAGCACTTGACATTTCCAAAGTTTTACTGAGTTGAAGTCATGTTTGGCATCATAAGTCTGAAACTATCTAGATGTTTTTCTAAATTATGTTTAGGGAGAAAGTACACAGTAGACTGAGTGATCTTTTTAATTTATTAAGCATATTCAATCTCATTTTCCAGCATTCGGGGATATAAGGCACTGGTTATAGAACGCCTATATGAGCTTTTTTTTAAAAATGTCCCGTGACCTTAAATTCTGATTATGTTTCCTCCACTACAAATGTGACGTTCCAGTGTGGGTTGCTGACTCGGGGGAACACCTGATGATTACAGTTCACTGGACGACTGGAGTCAGAGGAACCAGCTGCATGTGGTCAGGTATCTGGCAGCACACAAGGCTCTCAGTGCCAAATACGATAATGACATGGTGTGTGTGTATTGACTGAGATCCAGTGTCAAAGGGGAACAGCTGTGCTATAAGGGACACTGACATAGATTAAAAATAAACTCAAATCCCTTGTCAGCAATTTACCATCCACTTGATCTGATGCATCCTTTTTCCCCTGTGATTAGCTTGGACCGATTATCTACTTTCAGAAATTAAAAATAACCAGATTTACTTAAGTACATTTTTGAATAAATTACAAAAACATAATAACATATTTTAAAAGATAACTGTATATTTAGCTGAAGTCTGTAGGAGGGGTAACCCGTTTTTGCAGGTCTACAGTGTACAATGTTCTTTTGAGAAGTTTTAGTTAGTAATTTCATTTGGGCTGGCTCTTAAGATCATATTTCTCATTTGGCTAACCATAAACAAATGATTTGGGATGAAGACTACTTTAGCCACATAAAGCCCAGATATTTCTTTCTGCCAAGGGGGCTTATGTTTAGCTGGAATTGGTGGACCCGACCTTGCCAGACATTGCACTGTTTCAGAGCATTTAATTCTGTGCATTTAATCACTATCAATTTTGATTCCTATTTTTGAAGATCTGATCTTTGATTTTGGTAACTATATCCACCCTGTCTACTTCTGCTTCCCGTTTGCTGTGTTTATTTTTCCCCTTTCTGCCAGTATGCACTCTGTCCCATCTCTTGTGTGATGTCTCCTCTAGGAGCAGTTTCAGGCCAGTACGGAGAGCCTGTCTTTTACTAACTCCCCATACAGCAAAGTGGAAAATTTGATTGTGTGTGGGGCACAGGCACTAGGTGACTCTTTCAGCCTGGCAGGGGCGAACGCCTATGGTTTTAGGGCTTTACTGTAAGGTTTTATTGTGCATTTGAGTGTACCAAATAGGGCAGTCATATTTGTACCTGTGTAGTTGGGCGGACATATGCATGTATAGTTGTTGACTCTATCGATGCAGGTAGAATTGTTTTCACAGTCATTGTCTTCACAGTCGTCTGGGTTTATCTCACATTGTTGGCCTTCAAATCCTGGAGGGCACACACAGCTACACACACACAAAATGTTCATTATTAGATGGTTTCGGGGCTCCCTCTCGCCAGCTGCACAAGTTGAAATATAATCAATGGGCCTATCAATCAGCCACTCACGTCTTCTTAGATTTCCCCTGTAAGAGCTTAAAATACAACAGATTGCCCCGTGCTTTCCTTCTCCACTGGAGCCAAAGCACATCTATATTTAGCAGTCCAACAAGAGACATCATTTCATGCCTCATTTTATAGCACAAATTAAATTTTAACATGGCTGTTCAAAATTTAAACTATGGCTGTCTTCCATTTACAAACCCACCCTGAAGTCCTCGGAATGTGTGACTATTCTCACAATAGATTTAAAAACAAAATAAAATGTATCTTTTACATAATATTTGCAATTGCATTTTTTTCTACCAAGATCTAAAAATATCCAACCATGGCCGCAGTTTTCCTTCCGAGAAAACATAGTCAGTGGGCTTGATACTATTCTTTTTTTAACATTTAATTAGGCAGAAAAAACCTAACTGGAAGCTAACCTAAGACCTCAAAGATGCTGGCGCAGTTGGACATCGCCCACATGTGGCACTCTAAAGGAATTATTGAAGCCTCCTCTTCTTCCTCCCGCCCATTATCTTCCTCCCTACTTTCTTTCATCTGCTATGTTTTCTGTGTTTTCGTATCATATAGGTTAACCCCTTAGATCAGGCCTTCATGTGTATCTCCTCCCAGCTGTGCTTGCCTTGAAAACCCTCTTTTCTTCTGCTTGGCTCATTTCTTACTATACTTTTACTGCAAATATTCTTACAAGGTCATCCCTGCACCTTTGATACAGGAAAATGCTTTCATCCAACATACTGTTCGTTACACTTTGCTAAGATCTGCCGCAGGGTAATTGATTTGATCCTATAGCTTTTTTCTCCTTTTTAGTTTTATTTTCAGTCTCCTCTAATCAAACTTTTCCTTCACTTATCTCAGCAGCTCTGGCTCCCCACGCAGCACAGAGGACTGTATGATTACAACTGGAAACACCACCTGCAGCTTTTGACACGTATCAAGGGCTATACGTATAGCTGTGTGTAAGCAATATGTGGGCTTACTGTTACATTGACATTTCTGTAAGGGACACTGATTGCATGGAGAAAATGCAAATCATTTTTGTATGTGCATTAAGATACCTTTTGAATTGTTTTGGGCAAAAAGGGTGGCACAGGTTACATTAGATTAGAGCTTACTGGTATGTTATATAATAATAATAGACCTGGACTCTAATTTAGACCTGGTTTAGTTCAGATTGAATCCTGGTTAATCTCCTGCTGTTTCTGTTTATCTTAATTTAATTCCATAGTTTAGACATGGTTACATCCCAATATAATATTACAATTATAATTGATTATTATAATTAACAAAAAAGTGTAATGCTAAATATTTTCTAAGATGGTACTTGGGGAAAAAAGTTTGCAAGAGACAGCCATAAACATAAAATCATACATCATGATATTGTCTGGTCTTTATTATAGTTAGTGGACATCCCATTGTAGGAACTAAATCACAATTACTAAATGTTAAGTATTAGTAAGACATTAGCTGCTTTTTTGCAAAAAAGTAAAGGTACAATTTATGGGGTCAGAGATCACTGGCAACCAATCAAATTCAAGTCCTGACATTTAACTATATACTTTGACAAATGGGTCTGCGCTCAGGAGCAGGGCTAATTGGATAGGCCCATCTGATTATATTCCATGTTAAAATGTCAAAGGACTATGGTCTGTCTCCTCTCTGCATCTCTCTGAGGGCAAGAGTATGCACCTGTGTTGGTATTAACATTATGGGACAATGTGTAAAGGGTAAAAAGAGCCCTAATAGCATTACCAGGCAGGAAGCTAAAGGCCAGACACATATCAAAGGATTCCAAAGGGCAAAGGCCTTGTTAAGGGACAAATCTGCTTAAGATGTTGTGGACAATTGTTTCAATCATAGAGCTTGTATATCATGTGCTTTAGACAAAAGTGGGTTTTGACTGTAGGTGAATGGCACTACCAGGCAAATAGACAGAGAGCAAACTACCTAAAAGATACCAGGTCCAGTAGTGTAATGTCTATGAGATCTTTAAGTTGAAAAAGCATTATAATATGTGTTCGTAATATGGCAGATTAGAATTTCCAAATTTATTAATATATAAGACCACAACCTTCAGAAAAAACATATACTGATCAAGCCTAACATATTCAGATCAAGTGAATAACACAGATATATGCAGGTGGTCAAATTGATAATAGCTTATCTTATAAATGTATATGCCAAGATAAGATGAGGCTGAACAACTTGTTTTAGATTTTTGTTTTTAGTAATTGCATACATTTTTTTATTTCCACAATATTTTCACTATATGTTATATTTGTACAAAGAAAAATGACAATCTTTTTAAGCAGGTTCAAAGAGGTCAGCGATTTAAAGCAGAGGACAAATGGGGATTCCTGATCTTCCTCTAGACACACGAACACAAGAAGGAAAACACATCAGCGACAGCGAGCTATAGTCACTTGTTATCTCGCTAATGCATTGTCCAGTGATCCAGCGCTGTCCAATATAAATTATTTTATGGAAGAACTCTTTTCAATTGAGGATTTCCTTGCATATCTGTTCTTCACTGTGCTTAAGATAATCACACTTGAATAGCAGGCACATCATGTTACCTGAAGTGGTCCTCCATTCCTGGCTCAATGTGGCACGTTCCTCCGTTAGTGCAGGGTAAGCTAACACAGGCGTTGATGGGGATTTCACAGTTTTGACCCTGGAGCATAATAGAGACAACACAAAGCAGTTAGTATTTGAATAGACTTGAGGAAGCGACCATGACAGCATGTTTTTAAATGACACATTGATTTCATGACATGCTGCTATTTTCTCACAGCAACAACTAGAATGTTAATATACCAAGGCAAAAAATGTAATTTAAACAGAAGGGGACATTATTAAATCAATTAAAATAAAATATTTTGACCCACAAACGACACACACAGATATTTGCTTACTGACCTAATATGTTCTCTTTTTAAATAATGTTCAGTAAAAAATTTGCCTTGGTTATGTTTAAAAATTCTTCTAGATCAGCGGTTTTGAAAATACCCAGACAGGCCTATCTGACTGAGCCAAGCAACCCCCACTGAGCCACATTCAAAGTCTTTTAAATCTGATATCTTTTCCTATTTGGACTAGCAGATTTCTCCTGAACTAGCCTAAAGCATTCAGTTGATGGCTGACCTCTGGTTTTAACCCTAATGTGAACAATGACATTCAGTTGCTCCCACACCCACTTTTAGCCTGGCCAAGGGGTGGAGTTTACTGATGTATATAAACCAATCAGAAGATCAAGACATGAAGTTTGTATGACTTGGCCAGCAAAATACAAGCCAGTGCAGCTTGTAAACGGATCCTGATTGGTCCCTCCAAAAAATTGCTAACCCACTTCCAGGGCCAGATCCAGGGCCAAAAAATGACATTTAGTCTTGTTTCTCCTTCACATCTATCATCATTACACTTCACTTTCACCATCGAGTCTCCTTTTCACCTGCTTCTAAGCTTCATTTTCTCTCTCTGATTCAGTTACTACCTATGTGCTATCATAGCTGTTATTTGATTAACTTTACACGTTTTAATTAATGTTCTCTCACAGGAATTGAAAACAAACTTAGACTTTAGCTGATCACTGTTTTCCAATCTTATGACCTTGGTATGTGGAGTTTTAATTAATCTTTAGACAGAGTCCTGTACTATGGGATTAAGGGAGTATGCCCTGATGATAGCCAGTTAGTTGCAGTGCTGACACACAGGCATATTCAGACATTAAGCTATTCTGTTTGTATTTAATTAATTTGATTATCACAAGATTCCATTACATGTGCTATTGTAATGCCAAAATCTTCACCCGCCTTAGGTCTATTTTTGACTACCAGCAAAGCTATAATCAACAAATCTCACAAATGCACATTTTAAGTTCCAATGCAAATGCCCCCCTTGGGTAGTAGATTTGCATGTCTTGCCTGATGCAGGGATCCTGACAATTATTACACCCTTTGTCTTTTGATGGGTCAATACCCCCAGAGCAGCCAGCTGTGGTCATCATTTCTCTATTGACGAACAGGTAGATACATTATGCATGCAGGCCTGATGCTAAGCCTGATAATACTGCTAATACCACGGGCTTATGCAGCAAGGCTATCCATCTCCCCATATCTCCACACACAGCCAATTTTATGGGTCTAGGAGCAAAAGTTACATCTTTTTGTGGCTGCTGGACTGATTAAACTACAATATGAAGGATACACAGAATAATGGAAATTTCGTAAGTAATTTAGAACAGAAGAAATAAACCTTGAGGTGTCACAATTATGCTTTATAATATAAAATATAAAAAAGAGTTGCACCATAAAAATGAAAAGTGGAAAGTGCTCATAATTTTGAATTTCCCTGCAGAGATCCTGGTTTCACAGTTATAGTTTCCCGGGAACATTCGGTCCCCAAAAGGTTTTCATTATTGCCGCGGGCTCACCTTAAATCCAAAGGGACAGGTGCAGTGGTACACTCCAGCGCCATCAGAGACACAAGTCCCATTGTTCTGGCAGGGGGCAGCGAGGCAAGGGGCACACTTTGATATCAGACTAATGTCAGCTGGACCTGAGGCACAAAGACACAAAAACAGTCCCGTGTGAGAGAGAACAGAGAAGGAAAACAAAAAATATGTGCTAAATTGGATCTTTTTCAGTGCACTCAGTGATATATCTTGTGTTTGGAGCCAGACCTAAATCAATATTCTTTTGCTCAGTTCCTTTAGCACATGTGCAGCAAATGATGACATTGCAAACTCATTCTTATTGTCTCACTAGATGCTACAACAGGGGATTTCCAGATAAATACTGGTTAAAATTCACTTTTCTATACCATCGAGATATTGCTATATACCCTCAATGTTCTATACAGTCCAGTGACAGAGTTCTAGCAAATCTTAGCCACAAAAAAAAGGAAAGAACAAAATTCACTTATGGGATAAAATTGACTTATTTTGCAGCCACTTATTCCAGTTTAAATATAATTCTATGAGGCTGTCTGCTTTAATCCAGGGATTAATGTTCGCAAAGATAATGGAAAATAGGTCGATGTACTAACAAGAAGGAAGAGCGGTGAGCTGCATGAGAATGAGACGATTTACCTTTACACTGGAACCGGTTGAGTGGTGTCGTGAGCAGCAACCTGTCGGCCATGTCAGGAGGGCCAGTGCAGCGAGCAATGCCTATAGGAAAACACATATTAGTGGTATTTTCATTTGCATATTGTTAACATAAACAATAACATCAGATGACTATAATTTTGAATTTTATTGAACACATTTTATTCTTACCAGGTTCTTTAAAGCCAGCCTTGACCCACTGAGAGAGCCAGCGCAGGTCACAGTTACAATACAAGGGGTTGGCGCCAAGTGCACTAGAGAGAAACACAGGAGAGTAAAATGTATGCATGCATTATCTCTGAAGAATAATTCTGTAGGCTACTGACATTTTATGTAAAACACTAATAATAACAATAATGTCTTATAGAACTTTTCTGAATAACCTTACAGTTTCATGCATTATTCATTCACTCCTCAGTCATACTCAGTGGTGGAAGTGTGGCTGCCATTCTGCGCCTACAGTACTTCCTGATCACCACAGTCATATGGTCCCACTAACACATTTATACATAGGCAATGTGGGTTATGTGGGTTCTCTTGCCCAGGGACACAATGCCAGTATGCGCTCGGGCGGGGATTTGAACTTGCGACCTATGTTAAATACTTACAGGTGGGACAGTGATGTGAGGTGGTTGAAAGCTCCTTCTGGGATAGTTGAAAGGTCATTACCATGGAGAGTCCTGAAAGCAAACCAAAAAAGGTCAGTGTTAATTTATATGTAACACAACAGTAACAACTAAAATGTCAAACCGGCCATGAATTTAAGTATTATGCAATATTGAACTGATTATAATTAGTACACACAATTATGGGCTTTTTAATGATGTTATATGCAATACTAATCACATTATTCATCAACTGTTCCAAAATAAAACATATGAATAGTGAACATGAAAGTGATTGTTGTAGCAGCCTTATGAAGCAGACTTGCTGAATGTTAAATTATTCAAATTATTTGTGTTCTCAGTAGCAGACATACCACCGTCATCCTCTTCTATAATGGAAAATAAATAAAATATGTATGAAGGAATAACACAAAATAAACAGAAAGCTTATTGTTGTAGCTGGTCAATAAAGGCCTTTGCTAGTCTCTGAGTGGAATATAAACAGCCTCTTATGGTCATCTGAGTGTGTGCGTGCAACAGGAGCTGGTGGTGTGTTTCTGAGTGAGCATGTGCGATTGTATTTTGTGCCTTTGGGTTGTTGCGCGTTTTATGAGTCGGTGTGCGTCTGTCCCGGAGGACTCTGAGGCGTGTGCGTGTATCCTTTCTGTCTGGCCATTTAAGTGTGTCGCCTGCTGGATATAAGTTCACATTCCATTAGAGTGAAAGGCTGTGGCAGGGGACAGCTATCAAGCCAACCTCGATTGGAAACCTGTTTGAGAATGTGGGTCAAGGAGCAAGACGCAATTATTTTTGAGCCTCTTGTTTATGCACAGTCTTTTTCATCTTGCTATAGTCTTCATGTGCATTATTCTGTGTTTGTGCAACTATTTATTTGGTAGTCTAACAGCCCCAACAGCACTGGCCCAGAGGGGCTTGTGGGTAATGAGGAAGTGACAGTGATGGCTGCCTGGCAACTGGTTGCTAGGACGGGGCAGAGAGGGAACAATCCCAATGGAAACATCAAGAAGAATGAAGGAAAGAAGCAAAGTATAACACAAGCGATCCCGAAAGTTCTTCAAGGTTAGTGCCTCATATGAGACACAGTCTGGAAGCAGGCAAAAAAAGTTGTTTTTCAAGGTTTCTGGTTTTAAATCAAACTCTAGTTTCAACAGAGACCAAATTGAAACTCTGCTTTTGGATTTAAATATCAATGTGTCTCTCTCTACGTGATACAGAAACCTAAACATTAGATATGATGGACCAATTTGGATGGACTTATGTGTACTGATCATTTAATATAATTTTTATATATTACATTATTATTATTTTACAAATTGTTTCACTGTGGAAGGATTTATATAGGACAATTTGCCTTATTTCTTCTTTACAAGATCAAAAAGGTTTACGGATTTGTTCAGAGCATTTGCATGACTAGTTGTGATAGTTTACGTTAGCGAGTTATGAGTTATGTTTATTGCTCTTGTAATTTTGTGAAAACTCCAGCTGTAGAATGATAGTAAATCCTAACCTCTCCTCATTGGGGAGTGGATAAATGGCTGTCTTTGTGGCGTCTTGCCGTATGTGTGTGCGTGTGGGTTGGTGAGACAGAGGGTGGACAAGCAGATGGATGACTGAGAGAAGCAGAGGTTGAAGGTCGATTCATCAAACACAACATTGGGCTGAGCTGAGAGAGGGGACGCATGGGAGAGGAAGGATCGGAGGAGTGGACAGGAGCATCCACAGCATGCAGATACAAAGCCAGCAGTATGGAGCACATGAGACACTGTCACTTTTATTTCTTTTGGGTTGCCTGAAACAACACGTAATTGGGTGGCGACAACTCATCTTGTGACTGTATCTAAGCTGTGGCACTGACAACCAGAGGTGATTAAACTTTGATTTAACTGACTACTGTAACTAGCAAAGGGGAGTGATGAATATTGAATTGACTGCAGCACTTAAAGAGGATTGTTACTTACAGCAGACGTAGAGACTTGAGGCCGTCAAAGGCGTGGACCGGGATGCAGCGGATCTGGTTGTAACTCAGGATGCTGTGAGACAGAAGGCACAAATAAGGTCATAACATGCAGCGCACAAGATAAAATAGTACCATTAATGTGATTTATTTACTGTATTTTCAATGGTATACTGCTTCTGTCCTAAATTTATCTTGACCTTCACATCAACACATCCTTGAACACATAACAGCGCAGTGCAGAAACAAAGACAGTGCAAGACAGATGAGATGACACAGCATTTTCTGTTCAGCAGAAACTTTAACAAAATGTGTAGCCACGGGTTAGAGATGGGGAATTACCAGGGAGGCACATCTGAAATGTCAGTGTAGAAATGTTAAAGATGGAAACTGCCCGAGGCGCATTCGAGGCATGTAGGAAACATCACACTGACTTTTATACCAACTGCAAAACTAGGAATGAATAGGAAGACACTGTATACTGAAGACACTTTTTTGTCTCAGTTTACTTAAAACTAGAAATATGTACAAACAACTCCTATGGGCTCTTTTACATTGATATAGTTTAAGAAATTTCTAATGCAATCTACGCATGTTTTTGCAATAAGCTCATGGAAAATATACAGCATCTCGAAGTGTGAAATAGTGCATGGCATTCACTACCTGCAAATATCAGTACAGATATGCAGCAGTAGAGTGTGGCTGTGTGCTGAAAAAGTATATAGTCGTAATTGCATTTGCTGGCATTTTAGTATAGTGAACAAGATATAAACATTGTTAAGTGAATTTAAACAACAGCTAGTAATAAGAAAACCATCTGGAGGTGTGTGGGAAGCAATAATAACAACAGCAGCGAGTAACAAAAAACAATTGTACCAGACAGGAATAGTATAATGGTATGCTGCTGTGTGTGTTGTGGAGGTAACTCACAGTGTGGCGAGCTGAGTCATGTTGCTGAAGGTGTATGGGGCCAACATGCTGATGCTGTTGTTGCTCAGGTCCCTGTCAACACACAGTTACACATATACTCATGAATACATATGATTCCCACAATATTAGACTTTACAATAAGAAAATAGTTGTACATACACCAATGAAAGCTGCTTCAGTGATGCTAACTCCTTGGGCACGGACGCCAGCATATTACCTTCTATATAACTGAAAAGACAAGTTACAAGTTAGATGCATATACACAGTTAAAATGGTCTAGTTTTATAATCTGTTTGCAAGTTGAAAGTAGTGATGGCATTTCTGTTATAATACCATACAATAAGGTCTTAAATATATTTCTAATAATTCCAAGTATTACACATTATAGATCCATCCTTATTCACCAACATATATTTTCTGTGGAATCAATGGAAAATAGTCCCCAGTACTTAATCAGACAAGGAACCAAGATGATACTGACAGAGCAGAATGAACATGCCATCTCAATCATTCGTCTTTAATGAAGTGCCTGCTCAAAGTGCTGCTATAACTAAAAACAGGTCTACCAATCACCCCACACCAACACACTGTACACAGAAACACCCATCTTTTTGGTCCCAGGGCCTGGACTTGTGCCTCTTTCTCTCAGGTCATAAGTAGGTCATGCATCAGTATGATGGAGTGTCTTCTTCAGCCTGATCAATACCTAATCACTGCTATTGACCCTGCAGTGACCTAACTACAGAGCAGGCCCATTTCACCCAGTGTGAAATGGGCCTGCTCTTTTACCACAAATCTGCTTTCTACCACTGTTATACTCTTGTTTAAATTATTATTTTAGAATATTAATAACAATGCTTGTAACCCATAATGGGAAAGAGCAGTAGAAGATGAATAGATGACTAACAGTGCTTGGTATTTTAATATTAAACAACTGTTAAGACACTTTTAATCTGCTACCATAAACGTTAAGTGCTTCAGTTGGTGTAATAATAATCTATAATAATCTCTAACTTTGACCTATGTCATTCTTTTTGCACTTTTTCCCATGTAACTAGACACATAAAGTTCAGATAAGGCCACTTTCTTATAAGCAACAGCCACTTAATGTTGACAGGTGGTGTGGACAAACCACTGGAAGCCCGATATTAAAGCTTTGATGAATTGTAAAGTTGTTGTTTTAATAACTTATTGTTTTAATAACTTATTGAACTTTTTCTTTACAGTGTAATCAAATATCTGTCACTACTTATATATTTTTGGTTGTATCTTACTTTTATTTCTGCATACAATGAAGTGTCTACACCCCTGCAGCCAGCGCACACATACCTCTAAAACAATACATTTGAGGATCAGTATATGGTTGGTTAATCGTGAAGCAGAAGAAGCCAAAGTGCTGCATCAGTTTTGCTCTGCAGTAATATGCTTGTGTGGTTATGACTTTGCATCTCAGAAGTTTGCTTTTGCAGAGAATAAGCATGGACCAAAATGTTGCTTTTTGTTTAAATGTTTCTTGTAACATTGACCATCTGTCTGATTGATAATAATATGCATAAAGGTGTGTGTATGTGACTCACAGCTCAGTGGTGTCCTTGGGAATGCCCTTGGGCAGAGAGTGCAGCCCTCTGTTGCTACACCGCACCACGCCATCTGAGCACGTGCAGACATCCGGACAACCAGCCGCAGGAAGGCAACCATTATCCTCGGTACCTGGAGAGACACAAGAGGATATTAGCGACAAAACAAGGCTAAGAGAAGAGACAGGGATTAGGAAAAGTTTGATTTGATGGGCGGCACGGTGGTGAAGTGGTTAGCACTGTCGCCTCACAGCAAGAAGGTCCTGGGTTCGAGTCCCGGACCGGGCACCAGGGCCTTTCTGTGTGGAGTTTGCATGTTTCTCCCCGTGTC
>JAVQKG010079904.1:0-23092 GCA_036025885.1 Hypseleotris bucephala
TAAGTAGGATTTTCAGAAAAGCTTTACAAAATTTTAAGCCATGTGCAAGGCTTATATAATTTAGATGGTGGGGGAAACGCACAAATAAAACAGCCTCTGTCTTATTTACTCTACACGGCGGGAAAAAAAAAAAAAAAAACTTGCATCATATGGCACCTGACGAATGTGTGTGAGGCTTGTCCTTCTGCTAACAGCTAACAGGTAGAGCAGCCAAAAGAGAAAGAGAACTATAAAGTATCCAAGTCATTGTTCAGAAGTCACAATTAAAGTACTGTGAAGTTTTTTAAAAATTGAAAAAAATGTTGTCATGAAGAAAAGTGTAGTAATAGGTTGCTTTAGGTACTTTATTTATGCTCTTCTTTAGTAATAAAAAGTTTAAAATTATGAAATATACTGGTTTCAACCTATAAGAAATCCATGCTTTCAATAGCAAAATATATATTGTGCCTACTAGACCATGTTAATGTTTGCTTATGTTTTGGCCTTTTAGCCGACATTTGTCATATGACCTACACCTTACTCTTGTTTTTACAGCTTGTGAACTGCTACGGTAGCCTTGGAGGGACAACGGTGTGTTTGAACAAATTAAGTGAAAATAAGATACATAAATGTACTTCTCCTCTGGCAGTGCTCAGTTTGTCTGTTCAGGGCACCAGTAGGGACAGTAATGGAATAGAAAGATGAAATCAAGACTAAATCAAGATCTAAAACAGGGGAAGTAATTGCAGAATTTGGCGCCTATGTACCACCACCAATGTTGCAAATTAAGATGGTTTTGACAAATGACCACTCTGCTACATGTAGGTAATATCAGAGCTTGGTTTAGGAAACATACAGTAAGTGAATGTCCCTCACCTTGTATGTTTATTTATACATTAGTACACAGTTAAGACTTTTGGCTGGATTCTAGATTTGTACTGGGCAAGTCCTTACAGAAATGTTGATGGCAAGAATGGTCTTTTTCATTATATGCTAAGAATTATTCCATCCTTCACCACAAATCTTACTTTATTGCAATGACAACTCTATTTTGGAACTTTCTATATTTTTTTATACATTTTAAGGGGTCTATACCAAAGGGCCACATTGTCAAAAAATAATACAATAATACATTTTCTGAATTGACTGACTTCACCAAAAGTTTCCTTTGGTTTTCTGGACACATATGTTCAGAAGTTTGTTTTACATAGTTAGCACTTAGTAATTGCTTTATTCTATTTGGATTATGTATAGTCACATGCAGTAAAAAAGACTATTTGAGCCAATGGAGAGGTAAGCCTGAATGCCACAAAAAATTGCTCTGCGGGCCGCATTTAGCCCCCGGGCCATAGGGAGCACTACTTTAAAACCAGAGTCTTTCACTGTCTCCTTGTACTGGGAGTAAAATGACTGCACTGATATTGACTAGGCCCGGCGGGGGAAGCCACCCATCTCGTAGGTACTTGGTGGGTGGGTCTGGAATGATGGAGCGAGATTGGTGAAGGAAAAGTAGACCTTTTTTTTTTTTTAAATGATGCTAATCAGTCCGGAGGGGCTTGGTCTCCCTGCCTCATCAGCCCGCTGCAATTCACATGAGCTGAGAACCTGGAATTAAAAGTGTCATTGCTGTTTGCGTCCACTTGTGTATATGTGTGTGTGTTGGGGTGTTTAGGGGTTAAGTAGAACCAAATTAGTCCATGGGAGAACTAACAGCGGTGCTAGCTTTCTGTGTGTGGCTACTTCTTGGTGAATGTCAAGATGATTTAGCTGCTCTTCTCCTCGCCGTCTGTCTCTGAGCACTGGTCCTCCAATCACCGCTGCGGGCTGTCTGTTTTGTGGCCTGGGTGCAACAAATGAATATTAAATCAGGCTGGATTCACTGGCGGAGTAGATTTCCTGTGCAAAATCGGACTGTGTGCTTTTGTCAAACAAAGGGAATCTATTGTGGGAACTTGTTTGAATGTTGTTTCTCCTGTCCAAAAATACTTGCTGTTGTATTTTGCGTCATTTGTGAATTCTGTATGCTGATGATGTGACCTTCTCAGCATCTGAAAACACTTAATTCTTGCTGTGTGTCCTAGTTGGCATTGGCAATGGAAGTAGGAAGTATGGAAGTAGGCGCAGTAGAAAAGGGTTATGCACCTAATTCCAGATTTATAAGCAACAATTCCCCAAAAAAGTAAAAATGTATAAAAAAAATATAAAATGCTAAACTAGAGATAAACAAATACCTAACCTCCCCTTTAAAGTTGAATCTACATTCTGATTGGAATTGTTCTTACTAGTGTTTCAATGTACATATACCTTTCCAGTTACTAGCAGCACATATAATTACATTAGAAAATGAATTCAGTAGTGCATTTGTGGTCCAGTCTTTTTTTCACTGGGCTGGTTGTGTTGGTAAATATAACAAAAAGCAAATTGCAGACTAGGGTTTGCATTACCTCCTTGTTAGCATAGCATAGTTGGTGACTCCAAATTGCCCCTTATGAATGAATGTGAGAGCAAATTGCTATCTATCTGTGTATGTCATTCTTCCAACAAGCTGCCCACCCATCTAAGGCCTATAGTTGCAGGGATAGGCATCAGGCACCTACTGTATATCATGTATAAGCATAAGCAAAAGGATATGAATGCATACTATGAGACAAGATTACACATTAACATGACTGGGATTAAGCATAGGTGTGGATGTTGTATTTCCTGCCAGTGATTCTATCCTTGCTAACATATTGTCCGTGAGGGTGGGATTGTGCGTATGTATGTGTGCGTATGTGTGTGTATATGTGTGTGTGTGATGGTGGTGCCAGTTGGGCTAACAGCTGAATCATGGCTCAGCCGCTGCCCCTCGTAGTCCTTGGCAGTTAGCGGTGTGAAAAAGCCTTCTCTTTGAGGGCATTATATAGATTAATGTGCTGCACCTCGGGCACCCACACACACCTCCTGAGTGGATGTGTACAAAGAGCTACTACAGCCACACGATACTGTCCAGGTTTCAATGTTTGTGAATGGGGACAGTCTTAAATACAGACTAGAACTAGGGCTGTACATTGGATTTTGAAATTTTGAGGGCTCACGCGATTATTTAATTTACTTTATCCCTTAACTACACTGTATCTACCTCATTAAGAACAATGTAATACACTGTATAATAAACGGTAAAAACATGCAACTACATTGTAACTAACCGTGACCATTATGTATGTACAATGTAGTTACATGCTATTCCAGTTTGTTACACAGTGTATTACATAGAACTTAATGAGGAAGATACAATGTAGGTAAGGGACAATGTAAAATAAATTGTGACCAAAATATTCTCTACCATTCGTTTTCTGATCATTATAAGGAAACGTACCTGGATTCTGTTGAAACTGGTTTCTATTGTTTTATTATAAACCAGGTTTGACTGGTTTATATTATCTTGGTCTAGTTCATTGGTTCTGAAACTGCGGTACAGGTACCACCGGTGGTACATGGGCTTTCTGGTGGTACTTAGACCTGGTTATGCCTTGCTTAGTCCTTAGTCAGAACTGGATTAGTTGCGGTTTGTCTCTAGTTTGGACATGATTTAGACCTGGTTTAGTCCTAGATTATACCCGATTAAGACCAATTTAGTTTAGATGCGGGTTAGTCCTTGGTGTTACCTGGGCTACAAAGTTTGAGAAGTATTTGTCTAGTTCCTGTTTAGACCTGGTTTAGAACTCTTTTTGTCCAAGTTTAGACCTCTGTTGATCCAAATTTAGGCCTTGTTTACACCCGTTTTGGCTATATTAGTTTTGATGGTTTTCTTACAACCGTTAATATACATTTGACAAATACTATCTAGCTTCAACAGTGCATACAGCCACAGTGTATACCTAGACTGACTGAGCAGTGAATGAATTGGAGACAAAGGACTACAAAAGTCTCAGCTGTCATTCCTTTTAATCATTTTTATCATAAAATATTATCTGCTATTATTTTTTTGGATTCGGAGGCTTGTTTGTTCGGAGGAAAAGTTATGCAGTGAGAATGAAAATGGTGCAGTAAGTAACACATTGGATTCTAAATGAGTAATGACAGAGTGTAAAAAGAGAGAGTGTAAAAGCTTCTTTATGAGCGGCACTACCTGCTTATTTCACTTTTTCAACCTTGAAATGCAGCTAAACTCCCGGCAATCTTGACTTTATGCTTGGTTTGAGTCGAGTAAAAATGAAGAATATTTTTTTTCTTTCTTTTCTCTTTTTTCAAAGCTTTCTACTCATTACCCGCTTTAATCTCTATGTATAAATTGGGCTTTTGAGGAGGGTTGCAATAAGATTTTAGAAGCGGGGAAGCTATGTTACTGGCTTATAGTACAGTGCAGTATGTGTGGGGCATCTGGAGGTCCGCTGCTCTGCGTCCAAGTATTTTTGTGAGAATTAGAGAGGTGTTTATGGGGCTGGGGTGACCCAAAGGGGCATTACTTCTGCAGCCAGGCCATGTCTCTTTCTCTTTTTAAGCTTAGGTCTGACTTCTAGCAGGGCTTATACGTATATCGCAACACAAATGCAACATTGTATGGATTAAAGGGGCTCTATTATGCTAACTTGAATTTTTAAGTGGTAATGTTTTCTTGTCAAAATATTTTTTAGAGTTGTATTTCATTACCGCCACCAAGGATGTAATGTTTTTGGTAGCGTTTGTCCATCAGTTTTTCCGTCTGTCAGTTTACGCAAAAAACTACTGAACAGATTTGAATGAAATTGTAACTGAAGGTCAAAAATGACACAAGGAACAATTGGTAATATTTTGGGAGTGATACGTGAAAATGAGCTGCTTTGGTGGAGGTCTGTGCTCTCCGAATGCTTTCTAGTTTAATTCCTGGGTTCACCTTTCTGCAGTAGTGAGAAAGGAATGGCTATCAGGGGGAGGGAGGGCCTTATAGGGACACGCCCCCAATCTGAGATCTTTTAGCCAAAGAAAGCAAGAACTTTTAATAAAAAATGCATGCAAGAAATAGAGCTAAACCGTGAGAAAAAAAAAGTTACAATTTGGCTGTGTTATTCCTTTCTTACATTTTCCTCACTTTACCTCCTTAGTAAAAAAAAAATATGAGGGAGATTTTCCTTATCAGGATTTTAGCACATTCCATTCAAGATTAGGCACATCTGTTGTTTTGTGTATGTGCTTGAAACGGCTACATGTGACTTTGACTCTGTGAGATGATTATTGGTGTTTGGTGATTTTCTGCCTCTTTTTGCATTCACACTACGGCTGTTTTGTTTTTTGACTTTGCGCAAGTGTATGTTCCTACTGTACAACTTAACATTTCTGTCCATTTTAAGCTGAGGGAAACTGTATCATGTTAAGTGTAGACCTGGTTTTGTTTTAGTCCTGGTTTAGACCCGCTTTAGGCCTTGGCTAGACCTTATTTAGACTTGGTTCAGTCCTAGTTTTGACCTGTTATAGTCGTGGCTATAGGCTTGGGTGAATGGGATAAATGCTGGTTTAGTCCTAGTCCAAGTTTGATTTATTTATAACTTAGACGTCATTTAGCACTGGTTTAGTTCAGTAGTCTTGATTTCGAAAAGGTAAACCTCCCCGATAGATTTTTTGAATGAATAAAGTCTTGCAAATGAACAAATTAGAAAAGTAATAACATTAAAATACACTTTTTGAATTACTTTATATCCGTATCTGGTTTGGACTTAGCTTTGTGTGCCTGCCTAGTACAGTATATGCATCTCTATATATACCTGTACATGTCTTATTCAAGCGCATGTTCATGTGTGTGTTGGAATATGCCCAGTCTCCAGCCAGCGGCCTAAATAACCTACTTTTGTCTGACAACGGCATCAGTCGCTGAGGTGCACATATGCAGAAAGCTATTTGGAAAGGGCTTCGCGTAGCTGTCAGCTTGTATTATGCGCCGAGGTGTCATGTTTGTTAGGAAGCTGAGTGCAGATGGCAGAGTGGAAGAAATGGATCACTAATTTTAACAATGATTAATGAACAGAGATGGAAAATGAATTACATCGGACTATTGGAGGCAAGGAATATTTTCGCTCTGAAAATGTTAACTTCGGCATGCCAGGCGGGCCTATTGGGGTGGGGGGTGGGGTGGGGTGGGGGGGGTATATTGAGTAAGGAGGGGACGGGTTTGTGTGTGTTTACTTGTATGTGTGTGTCTGTGTGTGTGTTTACTTGTATGTTTGTGTGTTTTTTTCTTTCCACATCTTTTGTAGAATCAACACTTCACTGCTCTTGCCTATTACTTTACTGTTCGCCTGCTTAAACACATTGCCGGCTTTATACACATTGTTTTTTCCCCCCTGTGTGCTTTGCAACAGCAGTTATAAGGCACACACTCTTTAATAATAAGGTAAACACAGCAAAGGTTAGCCTGTCTTAAAATGTTAGCCTTTTTCATTACTTGGTACCTCGCTCTAATATGAAATCATAGATGTTTGCTTCGATCAAGTGTCAGTTGCTTTGGCTGTGATATTTCAAGACAACAATTACCAATGTCTGCATCTGCCTGGCCTCCCTTTGAGCTGTGTCTGCAAATCTTTTGAATAACGGCAAATTTAGGCTGACGATAAAACAGCAATTATGTGCCATTTAGACATACATAAAATGAAGGTGAGGTAGAACACTGAATAAGAGAAAAAAAGTGATATCGCTATATAAATGTTTGTAGCTTCATTTTGTTGAGATAAAATAATAGCTTACACTATAGCACCTTTCAAGATAGCCCATATGCTTTACAGTTAAATTCAGTATTCATTTACCCTAAGTCACAAACTGATGGTGGTAAATGTCTTTTGCAGCCACAGCTGCCCTGGGGCACATTGCCAGAGACGTTACAGCTATTTTGTCCCAGTGACATCTGTGACCAGCAATGACACCACCATATTCATTCATTCATTCATATTCAAGCAATGTGGGTGTAGTGTCTTGCTCAAGGGCAGAACGACAGAAAATTTTATGATATATTCGAACTTGCCAAACCTTTGGAAATAGGATGACAACGCCACCCACAAATAATGGTTGAAAGGTCACCGCAATGATTATGGAGAAAATTGTCAGTATAACAGGCTTGACAATATTTAAAAAACAATATTTGCGAAATATTTAAGAAACATATATTTAAGAAAGACAAAGAAAAAAGGGTACTTGCGCAATGAAAGTAGCATGATCAGACTCAAAGTGTAAGAAAATAAAAAGAAGTCTTTGAAGTTGATATTTTAGGCAGACTTAAATTGACACAAAACATTACAAACTATCAAACATGCAGATTCGATATTGTTTTAGTTTGAAAGCTTAATGTTAAGGGCGCAAACTGGCAGAATATTGAAAAATGATTTTGCCTTTAAACAGCAAGCGCTCTCACCATCAAGCTAACATTTCCCGTAGATGCAGTAACAATCTCATATTCATCCTCTATGCATCATCTTACATATTAGAATCTCATATGGCAGTATCAAACACAGACGTGACATTCCTTATTGCCTGTGATCAGAGAGCAAGCTCCTCTCCTCTTTCTCTCCTTTTCTTTCTAAAGACAACCTGTGCCCCCCTTCGCCCCCGTCATCCTGATTTACGCTGGTGGTGTCTCTGTTGAGGTTCGTCTGGTGGGCGGTTAGCGCGCAACATGCTTTAATAGGTAGATGTGAACTATTTTGAATTTAATTAAGGGCCTGATGGGAAATTCGTAAAGGGGGAGAAGAAAAAAAAAGTGTGTGTGTTTGTGTGAGTGTGTGTAAGAAAGAGAGAGAGAGAGAGGGAGGGAGCAATCTCAGGTTACGACGGCATATGCTAAGCACTCACAAAACATACACAATGCCTTTGGTGAACAAGGTAGTCGCTATGCCCCTGGGAGCCAATTTAGATTTGTGACTTAAGGCAATGTTGTAGAGTAGTGTGCGCGATTGTGTGTGTGTTCCTTGTGTTGGATTTTGTGCTCTTCAAAAAATCTAGTGTGGTGTTGATTTGGGTGGCCTCAAAACCTCCACATCTGTCCCTCCATGGCCCACTGCCTCGATATCCAGGATTCAAGTCCGGTTTTTGAAACATTACCATATTAATAATTACAGCTACAGATTTCATTTATTTTCTCCACTCGAGTGATCTGTAATTAATATAGCTTGTATACTGTATGTTAATGTGTAATACCGCTTGCCAGACCAGTTTACTTTCGTAGTGACATGAGCCCCCAGAAACCCTCCTTTTCGAAGCGTTTTTCACCTAAATCCATTGTGACGTGTAAAATGGAGTTTAATTGTTTGCGGTTTTGGTACATGCATGAAAGCATCTTAAGTTAAATGTAAAAAAAAAAAAAAATCAGTCAATTGGCTTTTTGACCCTGTCCTGTGATGTAAAGTTAGTCATCTGTAGTCTGTTAAAGCAAGGGAGGGACTAAAGTAGAACTCAACTACAATTGGCCAAAGTTGTATCCCGCAAAGTCTGATTTGATGTTGCTGTAGAGGCCAGGGGAGGGACTAAATTAAATTAATTATTACGACATAAGACATTAAGTACATACTTAACAAACCAGGTAAATTAAAACTTATAAAAATGAATTTTCGATTGATTTGACTGAATTTTATTTTATTTTAGGAAACTAATGGACCACACCTTTTAAGTCTTTTGGCCTCCTTATGTTACTGCTAAGTGTGCTTTTTTATTTGGCCAAGTCTAACTAGCCAAACTAACTAGCCAACATGTCCCGCCATCCTTCTGGGCAAGCCATCAGAAGCCTTGACCAGAAAGGCATGTGCTGGACAAGATACTGTACACTCACAAATCTTACCAGAATCTTTTGTTACATAAGTCAATATAAAAGTAATTAGCACAGCGCACTTGCTAATGTATAGCAAGTGTGCTACGCTAATTATCAGATGTTGAGATAAGACACGCATTAGTGTTCAATCCAAATAATATGGCAGTCACTTTAGACATTTTGCTTTGCTGAACAGAAAACAAAGGATCGTTCAGCACTAAAGATCTACATAAACATACAAAATAGGAATCCCGCAGAATATTATCTTAGCAAACTTCCACAGGTTTAAGTAAATGTCACAAAAGATGAAAAGTCAATCGCGAGAGTTTTCGGCAGCCGACTAAAATATGAATCTCAAACAAAGCTCTGATTTTGAATTCGCAAACTTCATATCCTTCCATTGTTTACCTCCACGTTCCTCGCTTCTTTAAAGGCGAGTGGCAGCTTTTTCAACGCATACTTAGTTTCAACTTGATTATTTTTATGAAGTTTAGCGGGAGGACTCCAAATCTGCTCACATAACAGCAGTATAGGCTCCTCTTGCAGTTTGAATGAAGACAGCTTTTAGTTTTTTTCCAATTTCTTTGACGCGTTTCAAAGGTTTCCGCGATAAACCCTGTTGCGTGATCTGTGGAATATTACCACGTCAAATGGCAAATCTTGATGACAAAACAATAAATATAAGACTGATAGAGACATACAATTACAGCTTCATATATTGGTCCCATTACTTCTGAACAATCTTCACAAAGGAAGTCCCGAAGAACGAATAAAAAAAAGTATGGATGGATGGGTAGGGGGTCTATTATTGTGTTTGTGTAGCCAGTGTTGCTAACTTGTCAAGCTTTCAAATGTGGCTGACTGTGAATTTCCTGTTGTTTGCTTTGTTTCGCAGACTCAACTTGTCCCACCTTCTGTTTGGAGCTCTTCCCTGACATCCGGCGACGTTTTTTGGTTTTTGCCGCCAGTCACCCAGGTACGATCACACCGATTGATCACGCGTAAGAAAAAACAAACGAACCAAAACAAAAACAGGGAGGATATTAAAGGTGTCTGTCACATTCACACACACCCACACACCACAGGCAGCTTTTTGTTTTCCTCGCAATCCCTGTTAATCCGACACGAGTCAACTGAGCGAGCGCTTGTTTCAAAACACCTTTATGCCTTGATGCGCCGTGTGT
The DNA here is from genome assembly GCA_036025885.1 of Hypseleotris bucephala. NCBI lineage: Eukaryota > Metazoa > Chordata > Actinopteri > Gobiiformes > Eleotridae > Hypseleotris > Hypseleotris bucephala. The sequence continues at coordinate 9,910 of JAVQKG010079904.1, forward strand.
TATTTGCGGGTCGCCCCTCAAGCTACTGCTCGTCTCAAGTTAAGGGTAATTATTAGCTTACTTAAAGGTTTGTCAGTGAAATCAAGTGTGAACACGCACATTCCACAGGTTTTAAATGGTAAGCTCTGTAGATGGGGGAAAAGGGAAAAAATAGGGGAAACTTTCAATTGGAATTTGATAGTTACTGGCCTCAGATATAATTTATTGTAAACGTAGATGTATTTCAGTATTTATATTGTGATAGCTGTAAAGGAAATACATTTTGTTTTCAAAGCCCATATGACCACATTAAAGCTGCAGTACCTGATATTGTTGCTTTGTATTTGACCAAAATCACAATTAATAGTAAAGCATACCAGAAATCATCTTAGAACAAATAAATACATGAAGCTATGCGTCTTTATCCTGAAATTTTGGGTCAAACTTTAATTATGTCTCACACGGCATTTTTGAGTTTGCGATATTGACAAATTAACCTGTCAACTATTCCTGAACTAAAATCTTTGAAAGAACACATTTCTTATTTTTAGTACTCCTCACTCTTAATATGGGAGTGATTATGTTTTGTTATTCTTCATTAAATCAGGAATCCGGCTTTGCAACCGATTTCCTCTTGCACTAAAAACCATCCTTCAAACGGCATGTACAATTTAACAATAATAACTAAACTGGATGAAATTATCAAACCATCAAATCTGGATAATGGTCAAAAGTTTCCATATGAGAATAACGCCCTCGTACATATAGGACTTGTGAAAAAGCCAAAACGCCTTCACCTCCTCCATCAGAAACTCAAAGAGACAATTAACAAAGCAAGGTGACATGGTAAACAGGTGCAAGCCATTATTGGTGGAGTGTGGCCAGCCCATCTCTCACAATGAACGCTGCTATAGAACTGAATATAGGCCTGGAGAAGTGATGGGAGCTTAGACAACAGCCACAGGTGAGGGATCTGATCCAGTAGTTTGAATGGTTAACTTCTATGCAGTCGATGTAACTATTTTGTGTTTCTATAGTCCCAAACCCTTAATTTAAGGTGTTTTAAAAGTTGAGTCAATTAGTGAATATCAAACACTAGGCAACTTGTACTTTTCAAATTTGCATAAGAGCAGTGCAATTGATGTAGGCTACAGGCTACTTACACTTACAAAGAAGCTTATCTGAACAATTGTTTTACTAATGAACCTGGCCTTACCATCATTGAGATTTTTTACAGTATGAATTTAAAGTATTTAAAATATGGATTTTTGGTCAATTTTGCAAAACATTGTTTTCTTATATTTTTTAAATAAATACTACGAGGAACAAGTTTCAAACTAATATGAATGTGTGTTTCCTAGTCACCTACAGTATCTGGTCTTAAAAGTAAAATAATCTGCTTAACTAAATGTTTAAATATTATTTGTGCGGGACATCATGCATGGACATGTCACATGCATTTTCTGTATAGTTCAGTTTGAATATAAATAAAATCATATAACCTCTTGGCCATTTGAACCTAAAATCAATATGGTCAGGAAAATCAAAGCCATATAGACCATTAGAGCTTAATTGGTCAGTGAGGTCTTAGTCAACTGAAATGTTATAAATCAGTTTTAAATCAACTCCAGCCCTCATACCCATCCTCAAAGACTTTACTTTAGTACTTTGGGATACCTACCAATGTTGTAATTCCATCTGTGAGGTGGTAGAATTCCTAATTAACCCCAATTCTCCAATAAGGAACTAACTTCAGCAAGAGCAATGTTAAATCCTTCATTTCATTCATTAGTATTCTGACTTTGTCAATTAGTCCAAACCTTTGCGAATAACTACTCCACACAAGACATTTACGGTTTACTTACCGTCTTGCGCTGCCCTCTCTAAAATCTCCACATATCTTTCTTCCTTGCGCTTTATCCAATAATTACTTCTCCGCTTTGATTGCTCTGTTTTCTTTTAATTCGCCACAGACAGTCGTCCAGAGACCCGACTTTCGCAGAAATAGAGAAAAAAGAGGTTAGGGTCAAGCCGGTTTGTAAAAATTGATTGCTTGTAAAGTGCTAATCAATGGAAACCTTTTCTGTTGCAACTGGAAAATTCATGTTATAACATTTACTGAAAAAGATTGCGAGTGGTTAGATATAAATGGCAGATGTCCCTTGGCCTGTGTAAAACATCAGGCTGGGGAAAAGCCTGGTTTAATGCACATGTAAACTTCAAATAGTACATATATTTTGAAGATCAAGGCAATATATGGGCCTTAAATGGCAATAACTGGGATAAAAAAGACTAAAGTCCAGACCAAGATGTTATCATGTGGGGGAACTATAAAAACAGTCATTTTAAAATACAAATACTGCAAGTCTAATGCCGCAACCAGTGATTCTCAAAGGCTGGTTCGGTACACTGTAAAATATGACACATCAACGGTTAATAAAAATAATAATAATAATAATAATAGTTCATCTTCAAATGTTCACTACTTTCTCAACTTTGACTAAACTAAATCTAAGTGGGTAGTTAAAGTTGCACCATCTAATTTTGTGGAGAAAAGAAAAAAAAAGTTTAAATGTTTCGCTTTTTTTCTCTCTTCCCCTCCTTCTTAACCCTCTATCACGGTCTCACAGAAACCAGGAAGTTTCAGAATAAAAGTTGGCTTTTTTTTCTTAGAACTTGAATAAGCTGTGAATTTTGATGCAAAACATTAGCTCCCTCACATCATTCCTGATAGATTCTAGTTCTTGATAAATAAAGGATTAATCGACCAATCAGAGCACTCCTGTTCTGTGGATTGTGATTGTGATTGGTTAAAAAGTGACACCTGCTCTAAAACAAAAAAAAATATATATATATTTATTTAATTTTTTTACATAAAGATGATTTTTAATGTAATAGATAAACCAGTATTGTGTTTAAAAATATTTCTTTTTTAATGTTTTATTTTTATTAAGGTCAACTTATCAAATTTTATAGTGTACTTTTTTATGTGCATAGTCTAAGTGTTAATTACTGGCAATGGCAATAGAGATCAAATGGTCACAGCAAGATCTGAAGTTAAAGTGTCAAGCCATTAAGTATTAGTAAAACCACTCATTTGAACACTTGTACAACGTATTATTTAAAACAGTTCATTTTTAAAGAAGCACTAATGAAAATATGTAAGTGCAGAGAACAGTTTAACTCCCACTAGGTTAAATTAACACTCATTTTGTAGTACCTTGACATCTAACCCGACTATTTATGATTAAAAAAGACCTAGATTTGTATGGAATAATCGTCAACTCAGCGTCAACTGATTAAGTGTTACAAAGATCTAATTAATCCCTATGTGTCCACAATTTTTACAACTAGTTTCAACACCTTTTTTACTACCTGATGTTTGAGTAAAAATAATTCAAGCAATAGTACAGTATAGGATGTATAGACTTTTGGGGAAGGTTTGTTTTACAGTGGGAATACATTATGACAATGCAATATATCACATCACACGTCTCATACACAGCAGTTTAAAAACAAGTGATGGAGGTAAGGGAAGGAGAGTGCTTCATTCAGATCTTTTTACCACAGAATCAGGTATTGCTGCTTTAATTGTTTTATTAGACCCAATTATGGAACTCTTTCATTTATATATATTTTTAAAGTTAATTTAAACAGTAATTTTAAAGGGGAAAATGCATCTATTTGACTTTTTTATTTTTAAACTAAAAACTAAACGAAGTAACTAAAAGATAACTTGATGTTTTAAATTTTCTAGTGTAGGGTTGTGCGAAATGGGAAAAACATTTAGTATCTTTGATGAATAAGCCCTAGTGCAATATTAATATTATTGCCAGATATTGATGCAAATTCTATTCTCCAGATAGAGTCAAAAACGCCATATTAGGACTAAAATAAAGAAATATTTTATTGTAGACTTTCAATACATTTTTTATTCTGCAGATATTGCAATAAAGATAATTTTGTGATATATTGTGCAGCCCTGTGTTAGAATGACAGATGACCATTAACAAATCTATACACGTCTATACAGGTCCACAATTTTACCTTCCAATGCGTTAAACTGTCTACTGTCTTTAGCGTGACCCAGCTTTAGTAAGGGCCTGTTGTTTTCATACTGCGTTTCTCCGGCTGTAGTTTCATTAATCAAATATAGCGCGTGTGAGTCACATCGTTTTGGCTTGTGTCACTTCAGAGGTATGTGCCACAGATTTCCCTCATATTGGAAGCAGAGCTAACACATGCTCGCTTTGACGTATTCTCACACCAGTTCTCACACGACCATCGCACACACAAAAACACACACAGAAGACCTATACAGATCCATATAAACACACCAGAGCTGTCACAAACATGAAGATAACACACACGCAGAAAAAGGGGGAATGACACCCGCTTTAATCAAGGGCACAAAATGGCCGCCAGGTATTATCAAATACAATGTAAGATGTTCTTTGTAATCAGCGTGTTGACTTTTCCTCCATTTCCCAGAATGCCCTTTGATTAAGGTCATGAACTTTCAGCTTCTCGCACTAATTTGAAATGACTAGGTTGTGTTTGGAAATGACAGCCACACCTGTTAGACAAAAGCCGCTTGACTTCTGCTACTGTTGTAATCTGGCCGACAATTATAATTACAGAAGCATCCAACAGATTCTTTCATATATTTTGTTTTCTATTATAAATATATTTCTTACATCTCACCTGCTAAGGATCATCTGAAATCGACTTTATCCAAAAAACACTAAACAAATTGGGATGAAATTTTCAGGGAAGGTCAGGAATGAAACTAGGACAGATTGATTTGATTTTAGAAGTGTCTAGATGCAAAGAATGCCATTGCAACTCAAAAACTACTACACAATTCCCGTTGAATATTTCAGCGAAGGTTAGGAATGACACAGGGAGCAGTTGATTCGATTTTGGAAATGATCCGAATCACGGTCTGGATCCAGTATTCTTTCAAATCAGCTAAAGAGGTCATGTTTTTGGTAGCGTTTGTCCATTCACCTGTCTGTCCACCTGTAAGCAACTTTACTCAAAAACTACGACACGGTTTCCGATAAAATTTCCAGCAAAGGTTAGGAATGACACAGGGAACAATTCATACAATTTTGGAAATTTTCTGAATCACGGTCTGGATCCAGGATTCTTTCAGGTCAACTGTAAAAAAGGTCATGTTTTTGGTAGCGATAGTCCGGCTGTAAGCGATTTTACTGAAAAACTACTACACAGTTTCCGTTGAAATTTTCAGCGAAGGTTAGGAATGACAAAGGGAACCATTAATTTGATTTTGAAAATGATCTGAATCACAATCTGGATCCATCATTTTTCAATACAACTGCCTTTGCGGAGGTCTGCACTCTCCACTTACTAGTTTACCATTTGCACGAATTTCTTCAACATCTCTCAGTCTAAGCTGCCCCATTTAGCCTGATTCTATTTTAAACAAAAAGAGAATAGCATGAGGTGCATGGGCGGTGGGTTGAGGAGGGTCAATTTTCCCACTGCTACCTCTCAAGTGCTGTTGGGTTAAGATTGTCACTGTTGTGGCACTGTACCCCGCTGATCTAAATAAGGCGTGATTGGCATCGGAGAAAAAAACCCTGTCATGTGGTGTCTCTTTATTTCTTTCTGACAGCCTTCATCTGATGGAGGAGTGGCAGACTTGGTGGGAGTTAATGATTATAATTATTTAGTGGTGTTTTTTTACATTGTGAGATAATTATTTAAGAGGTTCATGTAGTCATCGTTGTAATCAGTAAAGAGAGATTATAGAAAATCCGCATGCCAACAGATGGTACTTGGCTGTTGTTGCTCATATCAAACCCAGTGTAGCTCTATTGTGCCGGGCCAAATTATCAAATATTTTAGTGTTTAATAGATCAGAGTGTATTGAGGAGATTCCATATGGTTTGTGATTTAAAAGTCCCCAGAGTAAGTTTAGTCTTACTTTTTATCTTGCTTTAAACTAGGGGTGGGTGATATTTTTAAGCCATCATGATTTTAAATGTATCACAATTTTCCTTTGGTTTGTGATTTAAAAGTCCCCAGAGTAAGTTTAGCCCTATTTTAGTCTTACTTTTTATCTTGGTTTAGACTAGAGGTGGGTGATATGGTCAAAATATAATATGACCATTTTTATTAAGCCAAAATCATGATTTTGACTTTATCACAATTTTTGATAACTTTTTTTGACCTTTGTAACTACAAATTCAGTGTACATCCAATCCAATGGTCCTCATAATACTATTTATTTATTAATATGAATTTCATTGTTACAGTAAAAATGACAGTGAAGAGCACTATGTCATGATTCAACAACCTTTCCAGATTAGCAGATAGTCATAACTTCATATCACATTTCAATTTTTTTGTTATTGCCATATCACCCAACCCTTAGTTTAAATATTGTTCCATTTTAATCTTAATTATTTCTTAGATTTTTTTTTTTTAAATGAAGATTTGATCGGATATTTTTCAGGGTAATAGAACATTTCAGATTTTTTAGGTGATTGGTTTTAATGGATTTTTTCCCCTAAGATTTAAACTCTGGACCTGAGTTTAGTCCTGGTTTTGTTGTGGACACTCTTATGTGCACTAGCTGTACATCCTGATGCTACGCCCCTGCCTGTGTCCCACTAACACACATATCTTCTCATTGTCGAGTGTTGCAAAGAGGGCCACTAGTGGTTTACAAAAAAGCCCTTTACCACACACACACACACACACCAAACCGGAAGCTACTTGACCAAAGAATCCTGGCCCTGTGACTTTATCTATTAACATCAGAGCGCCATGCCATCAATGTTCACACGCAACCCACTATACACACAGGTCAGTGAGGTGGACTCCTTAGGGACACTGTTTCACCTCGATAGCCCTGAGACCATAGTACTTTACCACTACTGTAAACCACATTGTTCTGAACTGACTCCATGTAATATTTTGATGAAGGAGAAAGTGCGAGATAGAGCACAACTAAAGCACTTGCTACCTAGGGTCGTAGCAGGAGGAACACCAAGGCCGCTGCCCTACATTCCTCACTAATTGTATAATTGGAAAAGCTCTCCAAATGAGCAAGCAAGAGCTCCCCCCTTTTTCACCAACCACCTTCCCCCTGCTCAATTCACACCCCCTCAGCTCCACACATACACATGTACATGCACGCCCTTCAAAGCAAATCACAAAAGAGCATTTTGGGAATAATAATAATTTCAAAAAGCGTCCATTATTAATCCCACACACTGCGGCTCTGGCAGCGGCTAGGCTAGTTAGCACACGGGGCAATCCCTCTGCAAGCTCACACACATTCATATTATTTCAATTAACTGCAGCTGGCAGTCCTATACTCGGAGGTAAAGGAGTAAAAGTTTAGTTGTATGTGTACATCTCATAACGTTCTCTCATTCTCAAGTGATACATAAATATTAAGGCCAATCTGGGATGATCTACCTGAGCGCTGTGCCCCATGTTTTACTGTTAGCACCGAGCTCACGGTCAAATTGAATTTGCTGATTTATGACCTGTGCCACACATTTACATGGATTCTAAAGGTAGTGTAGTGGGATACAGAGGCACAGAAGATGATTTCTGGGCTTGACAGCGGTGTCTAACAGGATTGTGGGGTGCCGTTAATTAATGCTATTGATCGGCAAAAAAATTGAGGCAAATGTGATTTGCATACAGCCTGAGTGATCAATGCATTAACCGTTTTTTTTTCTCCCACTGAAATCAGATTTCCTGAGTTTTCAAAGAGAGGGAGAGAGAGTTCAGACTAATGTGGATCGATTAGGCCTCTACAGACAAGAATACAAAGCATTTTATTATCGGTGAGGGGTGAAACATGGCACAGACAAAAGACATAGTTTGACGCTGGATTATGTATCTATGTCTGACTTAAATAAGAAGCTATGCGCTGCCTTCATCTGCCTGGATGACTCTCTTAAAAGCTGCTATCTTCACATCTTTCTTTTACACATATTGTAGATTCTGCAAACATGGTAACAAAGTGATATTTCTCCGGGGCCAAACAAAATCTGTTTTTCTAAAAAGGTAAAAGGCAGACAAATAAACATCACAACAACAATAACAACAAGGGCATGAAAAAACACAAAACACAAGAGGTGTTAAAAAAGCAATATGTTGCTTCTTTTTTTCTTTTCTCTCCCCCTTTTTCTCCGTCAAGAGCAGCTTATTATAGCGTATTGATTTATAAAGCTTTAAACGTGATCCTCCATGTCCAAGTCAAGGGCACGGAGTGAGAGAGAACAAGGGAGCGGGGAGAAAGAGGTAGAGAAAGAAGGAATGAAGACAGAAAGAGACAGAAGTACAGCGTCCACGACACGGGGAAGTGGCAGCAAGGCATTTTCAGAGCCGCTCCGCAACACAAAAGGGTAATTGTTTTAGCCCAGATGTTGCTTTCGCACAACAAGCAGGATACAATGTTCCTACTGAGCTGATGAGCCCAATCAGTGAAATGATTAAAAATTGATTTTGTCCCTGTAATTACAGTATGTAAACTACTTAGCCGGGATTGCAAAGGAAGTGATTTTCTAATTACGTATATACTCCGGTGTCTAATGATTGGTTTTTTGAAGTAATGAAGAGAGGGTCCTAACGACTCCACTGTGTTCTGTTGTTGAAGGGAGAAGGAAGCAAGGGGGCTGGGGAGTGTGCTGGGGGAGGGCATGAGGGAGCATGGTTAGGACAAGACAGCAGGCTCAAATACAGAAAATAGAAAAAAAACCCCGAATGATTAGAAATGGGGAGGGCTGTTAAATAGAATCTTTGACAGAACACAGCAACCTTGTGTTCACACTATTATTATTCCTTTTTTCGTTGTAACATATTCTTCGCTAGAGGTTTGATGAAATCTTGTGCCACAAATTGAAACAAAATGTAAAAGATATACATATTTTTACGTCTATGTTTCAAACTAAAATGTAGTTTCTGTATTCTTACATAACAACAACCATAGCGGTCAGTTACCATCTCTTAGCTTATTTTCTGCTAAAAGATTTGAAAAAACATTTGACAGCATGTATCGTTTTCTTGTAAAGTAAGTAGTAAAAATTAAACCTAAATAATGTTTAAGAAATCGTTTGTGATCCGGTCTCCAGTAATTCATAAAATATTGTCTTGTGTCTCAATTATTCTTTGACACTTGCAACTGAAATGCTGTGACAGATAACACTTTGATGGGTCCATTTGTGTTTTTATGTATTATTGCACTGTAAAGAACTTTGTAACAATGTTTAGAAAAGTGCTATACAAATAAATATTATTATTATTATTATTACTACTTAAAAAAATCAGTGAGACTGATAAAATGCACTTTTAAATGGAAAATACACTAAATACACTAATAGTACTTTATATAGCCTAATTTTCAAATCAGAAAACAGTTGTTTATTTGAAGCAATGTGTTGCTTTACCTTTCAGAATATGCAATAATGCAGTCATGCCACTTTACATTTACATTAATCGATTCCCGGGCCGCTGTTAGCAATTTGGGTGCCCTAAGCAGATCTGCGTGGTGGTGCTCTCTCCCCCCAAAGCACACACAAACAACTCCCTGTTTTTATATTATTAATTTTTTATTGCATCCCATTAAGCATTGGGTCTGGGGGCTTCCCTCCAGGAAATCTTTAGCAAACCATCTCTCATTTTGTGTATTCTGGTGTATTTTAGATGCTGATTATATGATTAGACTTTAGCCTATTTACAACATGTACAACATGAAGCCTCAGAAAACACTAATAACTACAGCAACTTTAGTCTGGATGTCTGGACTTGTGTTTTATGTTCTAATAATTACAACAACATAAATGGCCCTGATCGATTCACAAGATTACTATTTGAAACCGATCTTTAATTCAGTTCAATTCAATTCAAAGTTTATTTGTATAGCACATTTAAAAACATTAGTTGACCAAAGTGCTTTACAGAATAAGAAATGCATATAGGCTACAGGCCAAATAAAATAATATAGACTAGTCTCCTCCTTGACTAGAGAAAGCGAGAGAGAACAGGTGAGTTTTCAACAACTGCTTGAACTGCTCAAGTGACTGGGCTGCTCTAACTGACAGAGACTGACTGTTCCACAACTTTGAACTGCTCAAGTGACTGGGCTGCTCTAACTGACAGAGACTGTTCCACAACTTTGGTGCTGTCACAGAGAAAGCTCTGTCACCTCTGGTTTTCAGCCTGGCCCTGGGAACGTCCAGCAGTATCTGTAATCTAACTAAATAACCAATTTGTATGACATTTTGGGAAAGTCAGACAATACATAAAGACTTTTGCATCATCTGTGGAAATGAGCTACTCTGGCGGGGGTATGCACTCTCTGAGTGCTTTCTAGTTTAGTATTGTACTAAACTAGTACAATACTAAACTAGAAGAGGTCTGCTCCTGGTGGAGCAGACCTCCACCAGGACAGTTTTCCCCTATGCACACGTTAATCATTTAATGAAATTGGCTTATGTCAAAAATTCTTTGGTTGAATTGAGAACTCATCTAGACTCTCACACACACACACACACACACACACACACACATGATTTTAATATATACAGTAATAAATATCAAATTATCTCTTTAAAAGGCTCATTGTGAATGATTGAAAATGCACATTCAATGTGATAGTTTTTCATCAAATTGCTTGAATGCTTACATGTTTGTTCAAAGTCCTCATTCATCTGATAACAGTCCTCTGGAAGTGCACAAGATTGAGCTGATGAAACTTAGAAGGAAATAGAATAGTTTGGCCTGTTTACAATAAGGTATATACAGTATAGGTTTTAACGTAGAGTGTAACACTGACAAACACAGGCTCACACACACACAAGGGTGGTCTGGATGCTTCCTTAAACATGCTGTATCCATACATACACTGAACTCTCTTAGCAAAAGGACTTCATTCATCAGTACTGGTCAAATCTATAGCCTGTCTGTCCTGGGAGTGGATCCTTCTATCACATCTATAGCCTGTCTGTCCTGGGCAGGCCTTGTTGATATGGTCTCATACCTCAGAGTGCGTGATGCGGACTCCATTGTAGAAGGACATCACAGTGTTCGGAGAAGAGTCCACTTTAGCGAACAGCCCCTGACCAGCCCCTCGGATCAGGGAGTCCCCCACATACACCCTGAAAATAAACAATTATGTTATTATAAATAAACATCTATTTATAAAGAAATGTGTAAATATAAACTAAAGGACAGAAAATAACGATGACCTGACTGACCTCTGGGTCTCGTAGGGGTCGGGCAGCAGCGTGTATGTGCCGATGCAGCAGGAAGTTGACTTGTCATACGTGAACGCTGCACCTACAATCAAAACCATGTAGACCTCAACTGTTTGCATTTAAACCTTTCAAAGTCTGTGACATAAAATTGCAGAATGGATTAATATACAGTTAGACTTTTGGTGGAGGTCACATTCTTGATTTTTAGGTTTTACTGGACCAGTCCTTACACAAATGTTGATGACCACAATAGTTTATACATTGTATGTTCAGAATTATTCTATCCCTCTCCACAAATCACAGTTAACTCACTTTAGCACCAGTCTCCTCCATTCTGGGATTTTGAACATTCACATTACACACATTTTAAAGGGTGTATTCTGATTTGTTCTTACTGTTTTGGGATATTTCGAAACGTGGTCGTGCATAGCCGTGGGCGACCTGTTTGGCTATGCCGTGGGCGACCTGTTTGGCGTTGCCGTGGGCGACCTGTTTGGCGTTGCCATGGGTGACCAGTGTGGCGTTGCCCTCGGTGACCAGCATGGCATGCTGGGCGTGGATGAGTTCTCCATTCATGAATTTCCCGAAGAGCGCGGTCTCGCCGTCGGGATAAACATACGCCACAGACTCACCGGACATCTCCCCCTCTGAGTTCACACAGCCAAACAGGGAGCCCCCGTCCTGTATACACACACACATACAATCATAATCACTCATCTCCCCCTCTGAGTTCACACAGCCAAACAGGGAGCCCCCGTCCTGTATACACACAATTTTACATTTACAAAAAAATGTTGTTTTTTTTTTTTTTTTGCTTATTACAAAATAAAGTTCTTCTGTCAGCTTTAACTCACACAGAATCTACTAGATTGTATTTTTCCGGAAGCGTAAACTGCCAAATGAGGGTGAATTAATTAGAGTTGTATCATGTTTAACAAAATAACATTACATTTTTACAAATTTGAAATCACAAGATACTATTTTGTACAAATGTGATTTTTTTCTTGACAAAACATGATAGACCTCAAATGAATTCTCAGCCGTAAATTTGAGATTTCTTAAACTTTTAAATGTAAATAGTCCATGTAAGTTGAAGCACATGTTTCCTCACGCTGTAGTAGATCCAGCAGTCTCCTCTGCGGATGTTGTCCTTGTAATGACCTTTAAAGACAACGTGACCTTCAGAGTCGACCTCCTGAGCAGGGCCAGTCAGATCCCCGTTTACATACGTCCCATAAAGAATACTCCCATCTTCATATGTGTACACGCCCTGACCATTCAAGCAGTCCTCCACGTAGTGTCCTTCCAGAGAGCTGAGGAGAGACACACACACTGAGAGGACACACGAACACACAACACACACAACACTCCCATCTTCACATGTGTACACACACACACACAACACTCCTATCTTCACATGTGTACACGCCCTGACCATTCAAGCTGTCCTCCAGGTTTACCTTCCGTCAGAGAAGTAGAATTTGCCTTTCCCGTTCTTCTCTCCGTGAGTGAAGTGTCCTTCAAAACGATCACTGGACGAATATGTGACTGTGCAGAATCCATGAGGGAGGCCATCTTCATCCACTGGACCTGTATAACAAATAACAAATCACAACAAATCCACAAATATGTGACGATGCAGAATCCATGAGGGAGACCATCCTCCTCTACAGGACCTGGAGACAACACATTAGAGCTGCCAGAGAAGCATTGTTGCCACCACCATTTACCAACATATCTTTTTTATTTTTTATAAAAAAATTTATTGGTTTATTAGGACAGTGTTACATTCAGCACAGTGTACAATTACATTCAGCAGGACAGTGTACAATTACATTCAGCACAGTGTACAATTACATTCAGCACAGTGTACAATTACATTCAGCACAGTGTACAATTACATTCAGCACAGTGTACAATTACATTCAGCAGGACAGTGTACAATTACATTCAGCAGG
>JAVQKG010079917.1:0-12577 GCA_036025885.1 Hypseleotris bucephala
TGTGACTGAATAGCCACACTTTAATATTTATATAAGATAATACCTTTTTTTATTTTTTTTTGGTTGTGATGGAAGGCCTAATAAATGTTGTTTGTAAGTTTCAATAGACTTCCTCAGTAATTAACAGGTCTAAATTAATAGGACATTTTATAGCATAGCGCAAATCAGGCTTAATTAGTAAAAAATATGTTTAAAATCCAAGTGGCTAATGAATGTTTTACTAGCCATAATTAAAATCTACCTGCATTTGGCTAGTTGGTTTCTTTCTCGGATATTGAGGGATTTGTGTGATATTGTTTTGCAGGTCAGGTGGGGCTGGTGGTGGGACTGCTGTTTGCCTTCCTGGTCCTTCTGCCTGGAGTGCTGCTGCTCTTCTACTGCTACAGGATCAAGAGTTCATACTACCACAAGTGGCTTTCACAAAGAGACAAGGGCAAGAGCAACAAGTAAGATGTCTGTGTGTTTGTCTGCAACTCACTGCCTCTGACAAGAAACAGGTCAAATTGTTGTAGAGAATAGAGAAAATAAAAGCAAGGTGGCTGGTCACAGATAGTCACAGATACAAGTGGACTCCAAGACCAAGTCATTGTTTGGTAAGTAGCAAGTAAGTTTCACGGCTGATTCTCAAAACCCTTGTATGCATACTTGTACTTGTGAAGTTGGAGGTATGGACTTGGGGGTACAAACTTGATGAGGAAGTTCTGCTGTGCGTTTTATTTATCTGTAAAAAACACTTAAATAGCCAAAGAAGCCAAAGCTATTTTTTTCTTATGCAACTTCTTTAATTGTTATCTAGTTCAGACTTTGTAAGGAGTGGCAATCTACTGCAAAAACAAACCACATATTTGTTACTGTAATGTTACCCATACCTGTATATGTAGATTTAACTTAGGCAACAATATGTCTTAACTTACATGTCCACAGTGATGCATTACATGTTGCATCATGGCCGCTCATTATTGCAGTGCTCTATTCCAGTGAAAACTCCTACATGACCCCAAAAGTTTCCCTATAAATCCATATAAATTTGATTTCAAACGATATGGCATAGATTTTAAGATAGCCAACAGAGATGGGACCAAGTCATTGTTTGGCAAGTAGCAAGTAAGTCTCAAGTCTTTCACCTCAAGTCCGGGTAAAGCCCTAGACTTTGAGTTTCAGACAGTAAAAGTAGAGTCATCATTTTTTATGAATATGATAAAGTCTGTCTTAAAACTTGTGACTCAAGTCTGACTCAAGGCCAAGTCAGAATTTGAAGTCCACACCTCTGATAGCCAGTGTTGTTTTATGCCAGTGTTATGCAGTAGGAAAGGCCTCTGGTATAAGGTACTCGTTTGAGGTGATGCCCTTAATGAATGGAACAAGAAGGAAAAGAGATTGTTTTTCACAGCTAATGGAAGCTTTTTTTTTTTTAAATCCATAAAATTTAAATGTTGTAAAAATGGTTTTGCATGTACAGTACTTTACATTTGATGCCCTTCCGTCTATTTCCAAATTTGGAATTGTCAGAAGAGTACACTAGTTTCGTTCGTCGTTTTGTAGACTGGTAGGGATAGCAGAAAATAATCTCTATACATCTTTACAGCTTAGTTGCATTTGCACAGTATATTTTTTATAGATTCTTGAAGTTATCCACAGCCCATGTTTCAAAATGGACTGTGATCTCCTATTTTTCAAAAGGTTTTTAGAACACAACAATTTTAATAACTCAGTCAACTCAGTCTTGCTTCAATTTAAAATCCTCATTATTTCCCATTTCTTTATAAAATTCTTATTACATTGACATTAAACGAAAGCCAAAGAAAACTGACCTTGAGAGAAAATGAAAAATTAAACTTATAATTTTCTGTAATAGGTAGCACACTTTGAAAAACAACATTACTGCTTTGTTAGTGCTGCAAATACAATTGAACTGGTCAAAAGAAAAGCACATTTCAAAGCAGACAAATATATAAACAAATTACAAACAGTCAGAAAATATTACTTGAAATATTTTTAAGCAAACTACCCATCCATCAACACCACACTAATACATATCCCCATAAACCTCTAGAAACCAGTGCACCTCCTTTATGGCCATATATTCTTCACACACACACACTCACACACACAAACATACACACACACACACACACACACACACACTGACAGAGCTCATAACACTGATCTTGGAACACACCCAAC
This sequence comes from Hypseleotris bucephala, assembly GCA_036025885.1. Classification (NCBI taxonomy): domain Eukaryota; kingdom Metazoa; phylum Chordata; class Actinopteri; order Gobiiformes; family Eleotridae; genus Hypseleotris; species Hypseleotris bucephala. Next base: position 2,185 of record JAVQKG010079917.1, read on the forward strand.
CCATATTAACACATATAAACAAATTACATGAAAGACAAAACAGACAGAAAATATTACTCGAAGCATTTTGAGCAAACTACCCTTATCTCCCCTCCATCATCACCACACTAATACATGTCCCCATAAACCTCTATACACCAGTACGCCTCCTTTATGAGCGTGACCATATATATACACATACACACTGACAGAGCTCATAACACACTGATCTTGGAACACACCCAACCCGTATTAACACAGACTGACCTTCTGAATGGAGACAAATACAGAGGCTAAACGCTGCTGGGTTTTAGCAAAGCTGAAGAAACGCCAGAGCTCCCATATAAAAATTTGATTAAAATGACTTGCTTTAGTCAAAATCCACATCATTTTAGGCCCGTCTCACAGCTTGCAGTCCTGGTTCACACACAGTTCAGAGCGGGGACAGCATGGGGTAGAGCTGATTAGAGGGCTTTCTAAGAATATGTGCTTCTTCTGCTACATGAGTAAAGCAGAATATTCACTTTATACCGGGTTTAATCAGCAATTCAAAAAATAGCAATGGTGTAAATCCTAGACTATATGAGGAGTAGAGAAAAGAGTTAATTTGATCACCAAAATAGCAGCATTTGTAGGACTTTTTTAGTAATAATTGATATAACAAAACAAATGTAGATGTAACTTTTTTAGAATGATTATGTGTTAAAGTTGAACAATGCAACTTTTTTCCCTGTTAGATTTTTTTTTTATCCCTCTACAGTTTTGAATAACCGCACACTCGTAATACACAAAAAGAATGCAAAGAATATAGCCTTCATCATAATTCTTCTTTAAAATTCAACCTCAAAAACACAAGTCTGAATTTTGTATGTCTCATCTCTGATAAGCAGTTTGTCTGTCTTGCTGGGTTGGCACACTCATTCTTGCAATGCTGTTTTTATCCAACAGATCCAAAGGAGAAGAGAAACGAAGCTTCATTCACCCTGCTACAACTCATTTAGCCATTACATAGACTTTAAAGCTGTTGAAAAGTAAAAAAAAAAAAGTAGCATAGTTCCACTTTAATGTATGGAGCCTATTTTAATTACCTGTATGTCAAGCAAATCTTTAGCAGCCAGATCACATTGCATACGTTTTAATTACAAGACTATAAGAAAGTGTCATGTTTTTAGCCTATTTAGCTGCAATTTATCACAGTATACAATGGTTAAAGCTATCATTACAACTATACATATGTACACTAGATAATTTCAATGCTCACTTTGTTTTGTGAATCTATCTTCTTCCGCTTACTAGGCAGGACACACCAGCCAATGCCACCAAATGTTAACTATTTGAATTCAGCTGTCTCCTCTCAAAAGTAATGGTCTTTTCTGAGGGGTTGGTCTAGTCTCAAAATGCAAATCAAGTGAAATCTTTTTGCACAATATCCGACAGTATTTCTCTTTGTCTTACCCCATACATAAAAATAAGTTGAATATGAGGAGGGACTTTAGCATCTTCATGTCCTCATATAGCCTCACATCCTCTAGACTTCACACTGCTCTCTCCTAGTGCTGATGAGGCAGACCGTTTCGAGACTTCTGATTGGTTGATTCAGTCTTTTATTTCCTGTTTAGGACTGAGGCATCTGTGGAGAAGGGGAAGAATGGCCACCTGAACCCTGCCTTTCACCTCAAAGTGGTGGGACCTATCAACAAGGCCAGTGGTCACAAGGGGGTAAGCCATGTTATATACTGATGGATAGAGGATTTTTACCATAACTAATTTAATGATGTGTTGAATTAAAAATGCTTGTCTACTATCTGACCCTATACTATGATGTAAAATAGGTCATCTGTAGAGACTAGGGGAGGGACTAAAGAAAAACTTAACAGCTATTGGTCAAAGAGGTAACCCACAGTTGGTTTTGATGTTGCTCTATAGGCCAAGGGAGGACTTAAGTAAAATAATAACTAGAAAGCACTTGAAGTCTTAACTTACATGTCCACAGTGATGCAAGACATGTTGCATCATGGCCGCTCATTATTGCAGTGCTGAATTCCAGTGAAAACTCCTACATGACCCCAAAAGTTTCCCTATAAACCCCCTGTTTCACCACCTAAGACAATTTGTGTGTTCTCCAGCTCATACCTGTACTGTATCTATTTTTGTCATTGAATGTATGCTAACTAGGAAGCAGATGATTTGCTGTTGTGTCCTCAGAAGGGAACAGCCAAAAACAAAAATGACTGCCCAGCTAGCCAAAAAAAGCCAGTATAAATAGGGATTCCAAAGAGCTTTCAATATTTGAAAAATGCTAAATTATCCATCAACTTTATTCAGTGTTCATTCCATTATGACAATTATTGGTTTATTTCAAATACAACAGTCATTTCCACGCCCCTGCCTGTGTGTGAGTGGTGATGCGTTGAGTGTATAATAGAGTGACCTTCAGCTTTAATGGTCTCCTATAACTGCAGCTTGTTACAGTTTTTGACCAGTTAGAGCCGCTCCACTCCCACACACTCAACTGTCTGTCAGGAGGTTGTTTTGAGGCTGAATAGAGGCCTTTAATTACTCAGGGTTGGATACATTTGTCACTTGACGAGAGATGGGCCGTGTACAGAATAAAGAACAGGAAGAAGAGGAAGAGAACCAGCAGATTTCATTTGGATAATGCAGGCAACACTCCAGATTTAATCACACAAACTTTAATAAGCTCAAAAGACTGGAATAATGGTGCTGTCACGCCTACTCATTTTTGTAATATCTCTACACAAACCACGACTACACTAATAGTTCTCAAATAGAGTTATGACTTGTGATCATTTATTCTTGTTGCCGTAAGTGCTATCGTTTATCATTTTTGGGATTCACTCACTGTAAACAGCAGCTAAAGTTGCGTCAGTAAATATTGATTGAACCATTGTGTTTTTATCATTTTTGGGGATTCAAGTGGCGAAACTGTAATTATATTTTGTACACTTTAAAAGCAATGGTACTCCTGCCAAGATACAGTATACTAATGTCTATGGAAAGATATTTTTTGCCCTTTTTGGCTTTATTTGATAGGACAGTCGATTGACAGGAAATCAGGGAGAAGAGCAGGGAGAGACATCCGACAAATGGTTGTGAGCCGCATTCAAACTCACGACACTGGGGCAAGTTCTGATGGGAGCAGCAGCCCTAAAGTTTAATATAACTTGGTAAATCCTAGTAAAGTTTAAGGTAGGGGTGGGATATATAAAAAGAAATCGAATTGTGATATGCTCTTCATTGTCATTTTAAATAACAATGAAAGTGGTCATATTAATTAAAATGGGAAATAAGTAGTATTAAGTATTAAAATGAAAATTGGATTGGATGTACATTTTGTATTTCAAAAGGTACTCTCAGGACATTGATAAAACTGACAAAAAATACAAAGTTAACTAAAATTGTGATAAAATCTTAATCATCTTGGCCCCCTAGTCTAATGAACACTCGGGCACTGAACCTATCTTGCAATGGTAAATGTAAAATTATAGTAGCCAGACCAAGACGTAAACCCAGAGTCTATTAGTTGAAGGGTAAATTCTCTATTAATGCCAAAGACATTAAATGAAAATAATTGTTCTACTGACTGACATCTATTTGTGTAGTTCACAATTGGGCAAATTACATTAGGACAAGTGTCAAACATTGTAATTGCTTTTTGATTCGCCTCAGACACTTAGCAGATTGGATAGGTCACAGATTGGCATACAGTAAGTAGCAAATGAATGGGTATACATGTTTAAGATTTAAATGAGCAAAGTAAACTTTATGGGGTTTTAACAGGGGTGGGAGATATGGTGATAAAAATCAAATTGTGATATGAAGTTATGAAGATCAAGCTAATCTGGGAAGTTTAATTGTCATACAGTGCATTCATTTATGCTCTTCACCGTCATTTTTACTGTAACAATGCCAGTGTATAGACTAAAAAAGGAAAATAAATGAGGTATTAAGATGGATTAGATGTACATTGAATTTGTTGTATGCAGCAGTACTTTTCTATGTACAAAAATCAAGTCAACTAAAATTGTGATAAAATTAAAATTCTTATGTTGACTAAAAATTGTGATTTTATATTTTCATCATATCATCCAGCACTATTTATTTATGTTTTTACTAACGTTTTGTATCTTTCTCTGTACAGTTACCCCACACCAGTAAAGAGGTTCTACCACTCAGACCTGGCCCAATGGTGTCTAATGGTACCCAGCCTGTAAACATAGTGCGGCCCCTGAGACCTGCCCCGTCGCCACAGGCAGCTGCCACAAAAGCCATCAGGCCACCTCTGCCTGTGGGCAAACCTCCAGCAGCACCACACAAGAGCCCTCCCACACCACACAGACTCAGCCCTCCCAAGAAACCTCTCCCTCTCAACCCAACGAGATCCCCACTGGTAAGAACAACCCAGGGCATGACTAAAGTAGGGATATTAAAATGCTTTCATAGGGAATAGAAAAGAGAAAAAATTGACAAAAAAATGTGCAGCTGGAGTGGAGGTGATTTGTCAATGCTAGTCTATGTAGCTAAATTTACAGGATATATAGAAGTTTTTCAGGGGACCCATATTATGTTTGGTCATGTTCATTGCAATCCAGGTGTTTTTATTTATGATTATAAGGTCAATTTAAGTATTGAGTGTGGTCTTTTTTGGAGTACCAATTGTTTTTAATTTATGCTTTTATTTTTAATCAGAATGAATGCCACTTTTTGTTATGATTTAGTTTTTTTCGTTGCCCTTAATTTAATGGTGCTCATTCCAAAAAAAATCTTTGCTTTTAAACTAAAAAATGACCCAATTGAAGGCTTTGGCAACCCACTTTTTAGTCCCCACACAGTGTTTGTGAACCACTGGTCAGATGACCAAAGTTTATTGACTAGTTATTACAATTGTATATATACTGTATAAGACATACGTACAGCTGTTGGAATAGGCAAGATATAAAATGGTATATACGTGATAAATGGCCTATACAGTCAAGCTACATTGATTCATTAACACAAAAGCATTGGCACCGACACTGGTGGCAAGGTTCAATGTCAATGTCAGTGTCTTAACCAAGGACACTTCAACAGCATCCATCCAATTAAAGGATAGCCATATGACCTATTCCTGAAAGAGTATTATTATATTTAGATGCTAAAGACCTTCGTTAAATGTATCTTCATCACAAGTAAAGCATGATTTTCAGTGTTTTTATGTATCGTGAATGTGCCTGTTTTATTTTCCCATGGCTCAAAGTGAAATCTTCCAGTGTTTTCCTCCTCTTGTGCTGAGATGTTGCGATGAGTGAAGCAGTTGCCATGTCTCCGTGTCTGTGCTGTCAGCTTCGTGCACTCTTTGATAGACCCAGTCAACTCCTCAATAGCTTCTCATCCATTTCAAAACATGTCTGCGTTTTCATCATCTCACCTCGCTCCAGCAAAAAGAGTGACACCTATGGTTTCATTTCTCATATGCACAATGTTTGACGGGTCCGCTTTCTGCCTTAAATAGAGTTTCTATGGAGGGGAATGTACAGTTGCATTTGGATCAAGTAAATAAAAGCAGAAGTATGGCTATCTGTTCATATTAGCGGTTTGGCGTGTATGCTAACGTGAAGGACAGCCAGTTAATAGTCCTCTAAACTGCAGCTTGTTTTTTTTAGCTAGACAATTAGCTTTCATATAAAAAGTAATATACTGTAGATATAGTAATATAGTAAAGAGTATCCAGTTTAAAGTTTCTTGCTAATGTTATCTACCCACTCACTGACACCACACAGAAGCAACAATCCCTAAACTTCTGAACAGCTTTTGCCAGTTAACCCTAATTTAAAACTCAAGCGCTTTGCTAATGTTGTCTACCCACTCACTGACTCCACACACAAGCAACAATCCCTAAACCTCTGAAAGGCCTTTGCCAGTTAGCCCTGAAACAACTTCATATCAAGTGCCTTGCTAACGTTATCTACCCAATCAGTGACAGCATACACAAAACCTGCATCTTGTGGCCTTTAGCTGGGTTAGCACGGTTCATAAGAGCATTGCTGAATTATCTTTTGCTAACGTCCTCTATCCGCTCACTGACAGCTTACAGATTCAGAATTAACTCATATCAAGTGGCCATGCTAAATGTAGTGTGGAATTCTCTATGGCCAAATTGTGCATGCAGCTTATGTTACAAATAGTAAAACGGTAGCAACAGCTAATGTTATCTTGCGTATTGTTAATCCGTCATCTGAAATATCATCTCATCCATGCTCCTCTAGGATTTGGAAATATCTAAATTAGGTCATATTTGGAGCGTCATATTTCTCGTTTCAAATATTTAGCGTTTGAAGTTAGTTTTCTTTTTACTTGGGGAGCCAGACTGGAGCGATTTCAGAGTAAAACACCAAATCCCACAAGGTCCCCCCACAAATCACATGTGTTTTGATAATATTACAATCTTAATATCTCCAGTTTCAAATTTCCACACATTGATACAGAACATAGGGAACAATTTTGCCTTTGTTTGGTGCGTATTACCTCGCTGTCAGTTTGCTATAAAAGAGTAACATTTATTTCGCCCACATTTACTTGAAATATGATGACAGTCAGTAAAAAGTGGGATTTCCCTGAGGGTGAAACTGAGCTTTGATACTTGTGCTTGATATTCTAGGTTGCTGTAAGTACGTCGTTATATTTTTGGGAGCTCAGTAAAAACAGCTGGCACCTGCAGTGTAACCAAATCATTTGAGTGAGTTCAATAAGAAGTCACATTAAAGACTGCAATCAAACAGTGGAGACTAATCAGTGAAGGCTCTCGCAGTGATGAAGCCAGTATCTACCAGCAGCAAGGGGAATTCTGATACAATATACGTATATGCAGAAGCTAACTATCTAAAGTTGTAGTCTGTAAATTTTCTACATTAAAAAAATGTTAGGGAAAAAAAGCTCTGTAGGTTACCACTTTGACTAATACTGTAGCTGTGGAGTTTAACTTTAGTCCCTCCCCTGGCCGCTACTGATTACAAATGACCTACTTTACATCATAGAATGGCATCAGATAGTCATTTAAACCTTTTTGAACCTTTTTTTTAATCTTAGGAAACTTACAGACTACATCTTTAATGTTCTAGTAACGAAAATGTGGGCAGACCAAGACAAGTACACATGTAAACTTACACAGTTCTTGTACCAGTTTAACTATTGATTGGACCATTGACTGTTGAATTTCTGTTAGATTTCCAATTGTAAAAAGCACCTAAACAAATAAAAATATACACGTTGGGACACTATAGAAATAATACTTTAAATACTCTAAGTACACCAACTTCTTACTATATACTTCCTGTTATTTTGAGGTTTTGTATGGTGGTTATTCTATTGAGGGAAGAAAAATTGTGAATCAGTTTAGGTCAGGCTTACTTATTTAGTGTATATGTCATGGTGTACAATACACTATGAGGAATTTATATGCAGTGTGTTGCTAGATTTGTCCTTCTGTCCTCTCAATAATAAACCTCCTCTCTCTCTCTCTCTCTCCAGTTGGTGTCACAGCTCCAGTCCAAACCCTCTGCCTTCCCCCCTCAGAGACCCCTCCCTCTCAGCCCGGCTCGAGGGGCCTCTCCCACAGTGATGTCCAGACCCTCCACAGGCCTGCAGGTCATGATGCCTCCTGCTGTGGGACCTAAACCTATGGGCAAAGTCACAGCCATCCCCCCACTCAGAGTACTCAGGTGGGTAACACACACGCAATCACTGGTTCACAAAACTGTGGTACCTGGGTTCTCTCCGGTGGTACTTGGACCTAGTTTAGTCCTGGTGTAGACCTGGATTAGTCACGGTTTATGTTTATCTCTAGTTTGGACAAGAGTTATACCTGGTTTAGTCCTAGATTAAGACCGAATTTATTCTTGGTTTCAATGTGGGTTAGTCCTCCTAGGTGGTACTTGAGACATCAAAATTGTGCTGCGGGGGTACTTGGTGTAAAACTTTAAAAAAAAAAACACTGATATAGACTATACAGCTGTATGTAAAGACAAAATAGCCTTTGATGCAATGTTCCAAAGATGTGGCTTTTAGATCTGGCTGTAATCTTTGCACACACTCAGTACTAAAGTTTCTATTTAGAACCTTTGAACAGCTAAATGTAATTAAAATGAGGTTAATTTGTTAGGTTTAAATCAGATAGATTAAATATTTACTAAAACACGAGTTTACACAAGCAGTCAGTTTCTTTATTCCAATCTGTATTATACAATAGCCAAAGTAGTTAAAGTTCAAACTTGTGTCTCATAACTACTGTTACAAAGCAGAACAAGTCACAAGAAAGTACAAGAATGTCGACTTTAAACACCTACCTACACTACCTCAAATGCTAACACCAGCTAAACTGATGTTAGTTAATAAATTACTGGTCCAAAAGGCAAAGGCAAACTTTATAATTGGATATATCTGAAGATCTGATTCTGAAAAATTTGGAGTCCAAAACGAGACCAGGAGAAAAGTGTTTGATTTTGTCTTCTAACAAGACCAGCTCACTACAGACCACTACACCAAAGATCCAATCAACAGTAGGTCTGCCAATTCCTCACACTAAAGTGAGTTCAAATTTAGAAGACATTCCATCTTCTTATATCATTAGCCTTGTGCAACTATTTTCACATCTTTTTTATACTTTAATTTGAAATATCTCGGGTACAAATCCACTTAGAAACCTGTTTGCCTGTATACCACATGACTTCCACTGCCTCTTCCCTTGTTATGTTGCTGCTATCCCTTTCAGACCGGTCCCAGGTGCCAAACCAAACACAGCCTCATCTCCGCCTCGAAAATGACCTTCTCGTCCCCCCCGCCTCCACCCAGAGCGGGGGCCACGGCTCACAGCCCATTTGCACTAAAGAGACTTTGGCTGGGCGACCACAGAGCAGCGGAGGACAAATACAAAGTTAAATCTGGAGACTCAAGGACAGCTACAGGACTGATTCACAAGTCCCAAGTCAAAGTCTCAGATCCTGACAGTGTAGGCCTTCAACACTCCCGGGGAAAAACAGTCCACTCATCTGAACTCGCTTTGTTTTGGAAGAGGGTCTCTGCATGTTGTTTTATGCAAGAGATGGAGGTGATGCAAGGTAACGTCAACTCACAAGTCAAGGTAGCCAAGACTAGATTTACCATCAGCTTGACCTTGAAGTTAACATTTTTATTAAAGTAATGATAGCATAACTTCAAGCTAAAAGGAGATACAGTATGTTTTAAAATCCTCTTCAATAAAACAAGACCTTAAAATTACATCTTAAAACATGAGAATGATTCAGACTTCCTTCTTGCTATATGGAGTTGACCTGCTAGACCTTTGAGTCAATTAAAATGCTTTCAATGACCTTGTTCTATGATGAAAAAATGGAAAAAATCTAACACCAATTGATTATGATCTAATTGCGGTCAAACTGATGGTCTGTCTTAGGTCAACACTGGTTTAATGCTTTGGTATTTTGCAACATTAAATTAATGTTATTTCAACGAGCAGGAAAAGTAGCCATATTTTGGGGATGTTTGGTGGAGGACTAAAATGGGGCTAGATTAAAATGTTATTGTCTGAATATTAACACTTGCTGGAAGAGCACAATAGCAGACACCTTCTCCCAGAGCAGTACAGAACAGTTGGACATTTTTCCTCGATGTGTGTTGCCTTTATACAATGAAACATTACACTGTCTTTGTTAGTTGCCATTTTCACAGCTCCCAGTGACCGATCATCAAACTCGACGCGGTTTTGCACGGAGGCCTTGCAGACTGAGACATCACTGGGGGGAGATTCATATTTGCCAAATCATTTTTTAAGCAATTGTTTGTTTTTTATAATATGTTAATGCTGTCCGTGTATGCATTTTGTACTGTTGTATTGTTTACAAATTAATTTCATGTTCATGATTTATGTTTTGTGCCAAAGATGTGTCTTCATACCTGGGGTGTGTCCCAAAATGCTTGAAAATATCATTCAGTTTTACACAATCCTCTGTATTTTGTTGGACACATTTGATAATAATTTATTGTCTGTAATTGGAGGAAGAAGAGCCAATCACGCTGCAGCTTCTGTCTCACTGTTTACATGGAGGAGGGAGGGGCTTGAGGACATACCCCGGTCGGTCATGTTGATTTGATGTGATATGACTTTTGAAATGTTACATAAACTCTTTTTTACAAAACAATTCTCAAGACATTTTATACTGTTTCACTGTTAGTGTTATTAAAAACAGGGTTACAAAATAATACTGTTTATTAATCTTACAACATATAACTTTATAGATTTAGTATAGAGGAACACACAGAGGAACACACAGAGGAACACACAGAGGAACACACAGAGGAACACACAGAGGAACACACAGAGGAACACACAGAGGAACACACAGAGATACACAGAGATACA
>JAVQKG010079952.1:0-10382 GCA_036025885.1 Hypseleotris bucephala
AATCATTTTACCAACGTATATTTCTCATCCAGAAAATTACTCAAGTAAGAGTAAAAATGCATTGGATTAAAGTACTGTGTAATGTTGGATATGTTTTGTAATTTTGTATGCAAAAAGTAGTGCATTAAAACGACTCTTAGGAATACAATTTATTAAAAAAGTTACAAAAGTAAATAAACATTGCTCTATCCACCTCTGACTCAGCTATATCTTTTATAAGAAAGACAGACAGACACTCAGAGTCCTGCACCACTCACCTGTAGCTGGTGGGTCACAAAAAGCACAGTTTTGCCTTTGGCGCTGCCTCTAATAGCATTACGAAAGACGTGAGAGCCCACACAGGCATCCACAGCACTCAGAGGGTCATCCAGGAGAAGAATAGGCCGGTCACTGTATAGAGCTCGAGCCAGACTTACTCTCTGACGCTGCCCTCCGCTAAGGTTGGCTCCTCTCTCCCCAATCTAAAAAAAAAGGAAACTTTGATTTGTGGCGTCTGGTGATAGAAATAGTCCAGAAATAAACACCATATTTGCATAAAATTCTGATCCTTCGCAGATCTTTAATGATACCTCTGTCATGTCTCCATATGGCAGCTCTGCAAGATCAGGGACGAGGCAGCACGCTTCAAGGACTGAGTCATATCTGAAGACAGGACAAACAAATAAAAAAAAAATTAAGATTATTTGTAATTTACATATTTAAAAAATATATATATTTGGACTTACTTTGGTTGGTCAAACTCTTTTCCAAACAAGATATTTTCTTGGAGTGAGTGGTTGAGGATCCACGCTTGCTGAGACACATATGCAAACCCACCAGTGACAGCTACATTTCCTTCAAGAAGCGTCATCTAAAAGTGCATAAAAACATTTAGAAATCTCAGTGTGTATAAGATTGTACTGTTTATGGCATTATATTTGCACATTATAACAATTACTGTGATAACTATGCAAGAACAATATGACTGCCAATATGTGAATTTTGTTTTGGCATAGAAAGTACAGTTGATATTAGTTTTCAGCAGATGTTTAGTGCTTTGATGCATATGGATGAAATTCAGCAGAATCGCACCTGTCCAAGCAGCGCTGTGAGGAGAGAACTCTTTCCACTGCCGACACCTCCACAGATGCCAACCAGTGAACCCTGGAAAATTAAATGCATGTATTTATGGGACTGTCTTTTATTCAAATGTAGGGCTGCACGATTTTGATAAAAACATCTAATTATAAATACTGTGATTGCAATTAGATTTGTGATTTCATTTTTAAAGCCAAGATTCAGTTCACAGCACATTTTAAAATCTGCATTAACACTTGAGAGAAGACTAAAATATTTACTGTTAAGCTTCCACAAGAATCAGACGCTTCTTAAAACATGTTTGTAGAGATTAACCCTACAAGGTAAGCAACATGTATTTTGTTTTGTGTAGAGGATACTATACAACCTAAAAAATTTCAGCCTTTGCGATTTGCTAACTGAAACTGTAAAAATTGCAATTTCGATTCAATTGCGATTAATTGTGCAGCCCTATTAAATGTATGCATGCTTTCGATATGTTACCTACCTTCTTAATGCGCAGGTTGATGCGATGTAATGTTTTGTGCAGTGGTGGCCGTATGCTCTGTGTGGAGGATATAGTGCTCTGAGGACTCTCCTGCTCCATGTTAGTAAGCAGGCTTTGGGCATTAGGGCTGTCTTTGTTGCCTTTGCTGTCCTCGGTGGAAATGTACAGGCTAAGCTTCTCCCGACGGAGTACCCGCCTCATGCCTCTGCCCTTCACCAGCTTCTTGGATGAAGGGTTAGGTTTCACAGCCGGGGCACGTGCCTTCTCCCATGCCAGTGTGGCATCTTGGAATTCTACCACATTCCCGGGCTCGTCCATTTTGACTTGAATTGCCTGTCGATCCTCCATCATGAACAATCTCTGTGAAGGGTCATGGAAACAGACAATGAAAGGTTAGCCAACAGTCTAGTCTGAGTTTGTGTGTGTGTCTGTTAGCTACATTGCTACTAAATGGATTTGGATTTAATTTTCAGGGAAGCTCAGGAATGAAGTGATTCTGAATACTGTCTGGATTCAATAATATTTCAAAGAAAGCACCCTCTCCCGCCTCTGCTGGCCCTGGTGTGAGAGAGCCTCTTCTCCACTCACCCCTCCTGCCTTGTGAAATTTGACACCTGCCCCTCCAGGTGTGGTAAAGACAAGCTGTCCTGTTGTCGGCCTAATGTACAAAAATATGCTAGAACCATTTACTTTAAGAGCGCATTTAGGGGAAAATAGCTACCCTGAGTACTTTCTAGTTGAAATATTGTTTTGGTAAAGTCCCAGAACTTTCATATTGTGGGATATATTTTTCATTTGCTGTATATGTCATGATACCGAGGATTATATTTCTACCTAATGCCCTTGAATACAAAATGCTTCACTGGCAGAAAATGCTTACTTATGTAACATTTGTGGATGGGAACATTTCTTATGAACATGTGAGTTTTACCATCTATCTGGAAGCACTTTGTCAAGAATGTCACTTTGTGGAATGAGCAACTGTTTTTGTGCAGAATAAGCATATACAGTACAGTGTGTACAGATCACTTCTCAGCCCTTACCTGAAATCGTTTAACAGCGACGCCACCCTCCGATAAGGCTCTGACAGCTAATGGAGTGACTTTCAAAGCAAATGTCATGGAGTTGAAAACAGCGACCACAGTGAAAGCCTAGAGTTATGCAAACATGTCAGCTTCAGGCAGTGTAGGACATTTTCTGCACTATAAATATACATTCGACGTATATGTGTAGTTTTAGCTTACGGTTTAACATAACTGTGACATTTGAATGGAGCTGCACAATGTTAGGACCAAGTTAAGCGATAATGCTGAAAATTGCAATAACTCTTTGCCAATATTTGGATGCATGGATAGACATAGTAAGTTCTTTCATTTTATTTTAAAAAGGCTCTGGAAACACTGGTTAATCACAAGTAATCAAAACATATATCAGCCTCAAATTAAGCTCTGAGTTGCACTGATGTTTGTGATATCTTTGAATAAATAAAATACCTCGGCAGCAGTCAGGTCGTAGCCCAGTGCCATGTGTAGAGTGAATGTGCAAACACTGGCGATCACCACGACGATGGGAGCCACGCCCACTGTCAGACTCTGGACGAGACCGGCTTTCTCCAGGATAGACCTCTCCTCAGAACGCACCTCTGTGGGAAACAAAAATCACATATTCAGATGGTAAATAGTGTATATAAAATATATCAAATGTTATTGTCTAAATGTATAAGGGGGCACATAATGTAACTTAAGTTTTCTGTGCTTTGTACTATATTAACCTCAGCCAAGAAGGTAATGTTTTCAGTATTGTTTGTCTGTCCATCAGTCAGTCTTTTAGAAACTTTACGCAAAAACTACTAAAGGAATTTGTATGACATTTTCAGGGAAAGTCAGGAATGATACAAGGAACAATTGATTGGATTTGTGTGATTTTGGTAATTTTAATTATCCGGATCAGGATTATGGACAGGATTTCTTGGCATTGCAAGTTTACGCTAATACTACTGAATGTATTTGGATGAAATTTCCAGGGAAGGTCAAAAATTACACAAAGACTAGCTAATAAAATTTTTGATCTGTAGAAATGGGCAAGTCCAGCATGGGGGGCAAAGGCCTTAAAGAGACATGCACAGAATATGAGCATGTTCTTTCTTTTTTAACAATAAACATGAATGAATGAGTGAAATGCTAACCTAGGTATAAACAACATGTATAAAGTCGCATGGCCACTTTAATCAACCTAACAAAAGACACTTGCTTTGTTGAGCATAGAAGAATAGATACCAGAGAACAGGAGAAGGGCCTCATGTCCGTATAAGGACCTCAAAACCTGCTGGACCTTGATATCTCTCCCCTTTAAGTACCCCCTCCCACTTTAGCGTTTATATCTCCCTAATGCACATGCCTAACCATTACAAACAATGGGACGAAACACAGCATTTTGAATTTAGTCCAGACAGCAGAATATGAGAACCCTCCCTTGACATTGCTTTTGCTGATCTGCTTTCTGTAAAAAACAAATGCTCGGAGGAAAGGACAAATTGATCATTGACTTAATTGTAATTAAGGAGAACGGCAGTATAATTTGTCCTGTTAGCCTGAATGACAATTAATTAGCATTATGAGAGGTAATCGCGAGACAGTGGTGACAATGAGGCCCACCTGGCTAATCTGAAGTGTGATTATATAAAAGGGGAAATGGTTCTTATCCACTTAGAGCATTGGCCTCTCGAGAAATGGCCATAGCTAATTCATGAATTAGTGCTACTGCTCCACCGGTCAATAGAGGTGTTGAAACTCCAAACATCTGGCAAATTAACCTTGAAGCTAAAAGATTGAAACGACTGAGGTGAAGAAAAAGACTGTCTTTGAGAGGGGCGCTAATGAAAATGGATTCGGGTTATCTCACCTTTTCAGAGGAAGGATAAGTCTAATTGTGTTGTGTTACTAATTTGCAAAACTGACAAGAGTTTGAATGAAGTGCTATTCTGAGCTTGAAGGTGTAAAAAAGGTTTTAAGTTCAGAGGGACAATGGCTCAGTGAAATAGCAAATCTCACTACAATTTGTGCATACTGTTGTTGTGTCCATGGGCAAGACACTTGACTGACCTTGCCTATGAATGAATGTGTTTGTGTGATCAGTGTTTGGTGGTGGTCGGGGAGGTTGGATTCCCATGTGATTTATGTCATTGTGGTCTTGGGCAAGACACATCACAAGTTGAGGGTGGTTGGAAAGGCCATGAGTGCTATGAGTGACTACAAAAACCCAGACTCAATGATGCCTTCACATGCTTTGGGGAGGTTGAACCTTTCCATTTGTGAATTGGAAATTAGAACATAACAACACAAACTTTATCTTAACCTGCTCCTGGGCATTTTTGGAAAAAGTCATGCTACTATAGCAATATCTGCTATATTTGTTAAGCTAAGTGGAAATATAGTCAACATTAAATTTGAGTATGCAACATAATTCTGTAACTAGGGTTCAAAATAGTCAGTTAACAAGTAAAAATCTTAATAAATTAGATTTTTATGCATTTATGATTACATTCCTGCTCTCTGCCATGTTGAAAAGTTAAATCTAATCTCATCTCATCAACTTGTGTATTAAAATTATCTCCCAGTCCTCCAGTAGAAATTGCAATGAGAGGGGGCATTCATGTGGTGATTTTGACCTTGACAAGCTCATGAAGGCACCATAAATTCACCCAAAAACAAATAATATCATCTTTGGCCCCATGACTGACCATAGCCTGCCCTGTCCAGAGAAATAATATTGGCTGGAGTCAGTTTGAGCACTCACTGTGAATATTCTGGGCGAAGGCATCCTCCCAGCAGTACATCTTGATGAACTTTATACAGCCCAAAATCTCATTCATCAGCCTCACGCGCCGGTCGGTCACAGAGACACACTTCCTGCGGAAATATGCCGTGAGCCTGGACGCGAGCATCTGTCCAGACACAAACACAGCACATGACGATGGGAGAAAGAAGAGGAAAGAGGAAATGAAAGCAGAGGACGTAATCAAGTTAGCTGTGTCACAGGTCTATTCAGTGAACCGCAATGAGTTAAAATCAATACAGGAGTCTGCTGTTTCTAACTTAGATGGAGAATCATTTGAAAGTAAGAGTATAGCGCAGACAGGGGATCAATAGCAATGATAGATAAAAGATATTAGAAAGTTCTGTCTGCGCTGTACTTTATCATGTTAATAATATAGTAACAGTGTGGTAATAAACAGGTAATAATATAGTATTAAATAATAATAATAATGCATTGGTTTTATATAGTAAATTTCTCAACACTCAAAGATGCTTAATAACTGCATTATTCATTCACTACACAGTCCCACTGGTGGTGGTAAACACTTGTGAAGCCACAGCTGCCCTGTGGTAATCTGACAGAGGCATGGCTGCCATTCTGTGCCTACAGCCCCTCCGACCACCACCAAACAGCAATCAAATGACCACATTCATTCTTAGGCAAAGTGGGTTGATTACTACATTAAACATTACTATATGTTCATTAGGACACTATAACCATATTATTATTGCTCTATTGCATGTCTTAAATTTATAGTGATTGAAAACAGTTCTGAGAATGAATTGACATTGTACCATGGTTGGGTAGAAGATGATGAATATGGCAGATCCCACGAGGGCAGTGGGTCCTAAAAAGTACGCAGTGTAGGACAGACCCAGGATCCCGACCAGGGGCCCCCCGGCCAGCAAGCAGCCCACCGAGACAGCTTCATATAGCCTCTGGCCATCACTGGAGCACATGTTGATCAGCTACAAATAAAGAAAGAGACACGTTACTTTACTGGTTAGACATGATTGTTTGTAAGCATTGCAACAAGAATGTGTCCCTTGAGGCTATGGAATGTGTAGCAGCCAGGTAGTGTGTATTAGGGATGGGACAGTATACAATAATAACGTTTATCACAATAAAAACACTGACAATGAATTTATCATGGCTATTTTTTAACATTGTGATAACTGTTCATTGCAATAATAGTAATTTATTTGCACCTCAATGCCCTTTAGACCTTACTGTGAATAGATACGTTATTGTATTAAGTAAGTAGCCTGTACAATTTAAGTTATATTAATGTCAACCTACAATAAAATGTACTGTTGAGATTCTAAACTCGGATTTTAGGGAGTTTTTAAACTAGTACGCATTGTTTTTTAATTATCGTGATATTATTGTTAATCACAATTATTATGGCCACAATAATCATGAGAGAAAATTTTTATTTCGTCACGTGCCTAGTGTGTAAAGACTAATTTAACACTTATGTGGCCTTCCCGTCGAGAGTTATTTTGTTATTTTAAAGTGGGGAGCCAACCAAGGTTAAGTCACCACATTTCTATGAGGAGGTAGAGGCTGAGGGGAAATAGCAAGTTGATGCAACAGTATGAAATTTTGAGGTCAGTACCAATTTTTAAATTACCAGTATGGCCTATATTGATTCTGACACTAATATTTTGTAAACATATTATGTTATGCGATGCTAATGTTTTAAGAATTCATCAAAGAAATAACTACTAAAATGTATATGAAGAGTTTATTTGCAAATGTCTTTTTTATTATTATGAAGTTTAGGATATATGAGCGAAACTACAGTTAATTGGCTTCGGTGGCATAAATTTTATTGCACAAAACTAGCTGTGACTTTTGAAATCAGATCTGTATAAAGAGGAAATTAGAAGCATTAGTTTACATTTTTTAAATGGCTCTTTTTGCAAATTAACTCTTCATATATTACTAAATAAATAGGGAGAGAATGTTGTAAAATAATATGAGGCTTCCCAAATTCAGACTATCTTTTGGCCCATTGAGGTTGATGTCTGCTGGCTTTTCTTTTTATAACTGTTTCTCAGTTCTCAGTTACTAGTTGTAATCTATAAGCTACATAGTGAAAGAAAACTAATTGTAAGGTTGGTGTTTTGTTTCAACATGTTCACATTGCTGTTTTGTCCTTGCCACCTTGTAAGAAAGTGTGACTGTGGTATGTGTATAGGCTGTTAATGACAAAAACATATAGATATATAAACATATAGAACTTATCCCGCTTTTCCAATAGCGCTACGCAGCTCTACTTAACTTAGCTCGATTTTACTCAGTTTTGGTCCTTTTCCATTACCTCCTAGTACTGCTTTATTGTGGGCGGGGACATCCGCACAGTGTCGCAATGATGTCTTACGCCACATAAACAAACACAATGAAGGAGTGGGAGGCAATGGTGTACTTTCTTGTGGCTTTGTAACATTTTCGAAAGCAGACACAAAGAATTCTGCAGATAGTGAGGAGAAATACTGTTGACCAGACCACATGTTGACATAACATTTTAGTATCGCTCGCTTGGAATCAGGGCTGATACTAAAAAAGTACCTGGTTTTGGTAATGGTTGCCTGGTGAAAATGTTTAAAAAGCGGATAGAACTAGAGCTAGTGGAAAAGCACCATTTGTCAATAATACATAATACTATTATATTAAATCATTGATATAACTACCTCAAATTAAATATTGAAAACACTACCACTACCCACTATTGTCATTATGATTTTTTATTTTTTTTTGTCTTTGTTTCTACCTTTGTTTTTCTTTTGAAAGTTTTTATTGTGAACCAAATGAGTTTGTTAATTAACTGTCATATTTCTTTAAATGTTTTGTAATACTTGTAAACCAGTGGACCCCAGGAAAAATAGCCTTTACTCTGATAATGGGCTAATGGGGATCCTTTAAAGCAGCACTATGTAACTTTTCCACATTTTACACAATTTAGACCTGGTTTTGTCCTGCTTTTTGTAGTTTGGTACTGGTAGAGAAATTGTTTAGATCCAATTTAGTCCTGGTTTTGACCTTGTTAGGATCTGGTTCTAGATTTAGTCCTGGTTTAGTCCTAATTTATGTCATGATATAGTCAATTTTGACCTTGTATCTGTCATTAAATAATAATAGAATGTATAGGTATCACATGTTTTCCAATATTGTGGAGCCTTACATGAAAAGTTACATTGTATTGCTTTAAGAATGATGTATTCAGCATTCATAGACGTCCTACAGTCCACATGCCATAGATTTGAATCTGTCAGTTAAATACAAAAGAGTAAAGATTTTTTTCTCAAAAGGTATACTGTATAAGTTTTTTTAAAATAAAAAAAGCTTTATATGACCCTGTTCTATGATGTAAAGTGGGAAAAAGTATTTAACAATAGTCCCTCCCCAGGCCTACACAGCAACATCAAATCAGACTTTGTGGGTTAACAATTTGACCAATAGTGATTGAGTTTTACTTTAGCCCTTCCCCTGGCAGTTATGTTTTTACTTATTTTAGAAAACCTATGGACCACACATTTAAAGTTGCTCTAGCATTATTCGTACATTATGGATATTTTGCTTGCCACCTTCACTTTGATGATGTACTGTATATAAAACAGCACATTTTAGCACATTGCTGGAATAGATCTTTTTGTATTTTGGCACTTTTTTTGTATTGACAAGCAATATTACTCAACCAACAAATGACAAAAAAATACCTACAGTGAAAGATTAAGATCAGCAACAAAAATATCCATGTACATTCATATTGATTAAAATCCTAGCTAGATGAAAATGTTGACATATGATCCATATTCCTGTAACAACATGAAATTAGATATGCAAACATGATACTAATACTACTAATTATAAACATGTATTAGTCTTAGTATATAGTGCTTTTCTAGACACTCAAAGACGCTTTAAAATTTCCTGCATTATGCATTCACTCCCAGTCATACTCAGTGACGGAAGCGTGGCTGTCATTCTGCGCTTACGGCCCCTCCTAACCGCTATAGTCATACTGTCACATTCATTTGTACATATCTTATGCAATAGGAAGGGATATACATATATGATTCCAGCCTGAAGTCTAATATAACAAGGCAAGTTTGAATTAAGTTTATTAAGGGCTTATGCAGATGTCCTTCTAACTTCATAAGGAGAAAGATAGCCCCAGGGTTGAGTTTAAAATTAAATAGATCAAACAGGGAGAATTGTGTTAATAGTTTTATAAGAACAAGAATTTGGTCAGTTTAATAAGTTCAAATATTTTTGTTTTTATTAAAGTTCAAACTGCAGTGCTTTGTAGCCAGGCTTTATCATGAATTTCTGAGAAACCTTTACTCCACTCTCACAAGGTGATCTCAAGCCCCAGGCAGCAGCTCAGAGGGCCCCGAGATTTGATTTTTGTTTAATTGCACTATTAAACAGAGCCAAGTATTCAAAATCGCTCTTTCAGAATTATATTGCCGTGAACAAAATCATTGAAAACTTTTTGGACCATTTGTTGGAGTTTCTCCAGCGTCGCGTACATCTGCCCACTGTATATTACATTGAATCTCTGTGATTTGGGCCAGGTGAAACTAACCAATTGTAGTAATTATTGTTTTGGGCACATAAGTCAACTAAATTCCCTCATGCAGGTATGTTTAGGTGATTATTTCACTGCTACGTGTTTCTGTGCTTTTATTTTGAAAGTGTTGTAGAAATTTATTTTCTTAACTCTTAACTTCTTAACCAATTCAGGCCAGCTGTGGTATGGTACAGTTAAGCAGCCGTTAGCATTCTTTGTTAATAGTAGCATAGCATAGCACAACATAACACTATATATAACACTATAACCAGAGCTGGCAAGTAACGAAGTATTTGTACTTTCCCGCTCAAAAAATAGAGCGGGAAAGTCAACCGCGAAGAGAACAGAAGCTTGTAGCGAGCCCAGAACGTGTATATCCACAGCGCAGGGTTTATACCGCACAGCAGCGACAGCAAGAGGGAG